>WELA01002961.1:0-38817 GCA_009602735.1 Mesotaenium endlicherianum
AAAACGACTCTATAATTTTCCAGGAGACATTTTCTAATCTTTGATTAATTTCTAATGTTCCAGTTCTCTTAGTGTTGATTTTGACTCGTTGTGCTCTGAAATCCCAGTTTACAGGATGAACCTTTTCCATTAAATAGTACTTATAGCATACTCTGTTATGGCTAAACTGAGCGTAAATGACCGACTCGCGAGGATTGCTAGGTCTTTTTAAATAGAATTTTACTGTCATGGTTTCATTTTTTTAATGATACCATGCATTAGTGAAATCCTAAAACGTATTGCCTTGCCACAGTTAATGCCACCAGGTAATCAGCTGGACTTCCAATAAGTTATAAAATTAAATGATCATCGTCAAGGGGTTTTTGTCGACAGTTCCGGAAATCGTTCATTTATTTGCTTAATATATGTTCAAATACGGTCAGGTTCTTGCGTTTTTGAGCAATAGGAATTACTTTGCAATCCCCCTACGACCCACTTCGGGTTTCCTGTATACAAACCCTTGTAAATCAAAACCAAACCTGATTTATGGAAGAACAAAATTTGAAAAATTCTATCATTTCTTGGCTTCGCGGCTTTCCCTACTGGATGCAGTATTCTGGCAATGAAATTCTGGAAGGGGACGAACTTTCCGATGAGATGCTGGAAACAACGTATCTTTTCTTTTTACAGGATGCAGGCCTGATAGATTCTGCCGGCGAACGCGATGAAATTGTATTTGCGGAGGAATCCGAAGAAATAGATCATTCAGACAGTCTTAAGATCACAGAAATTAAGGGGATTACTAATGTAAATGCACTGCTAGCCGATCAACTCATTAACATCAGTGATCAACTTACTATTGTTTATGGTGGAAATGGAACCGGTAAGTCTGGTTATACCCGAATGTTGAACAATGCATTCAAAGGCCGCGGCGATAAAGAGATATTATCCAATGTATTCGAACGTACCCCCAACCTGATCGCTTCCTGTATTTTTACTTTTCAGGGCGCAGATGCATCCTTTGAGCTGAAGTTCCCAGACGATAAAGGTCATGATGCTTTTACGCGTTTTTCAATTTTTGACACCCAGTGTATCAAGGTGCATCTGGAACAGGAAAACGGCCTTTTGATTACACCCGTCGGTTTTGATTTTTTTAATAAGCTCATTATTTTATACCAGACTTTGGAACAGAAACTCAACGCTGCGATTCAAATAAAAAGAGGGCGCAATGATTTCATTCCATTATTTCAGCATCAAAATGTGATTCAAGAACTAATCCATTCGCTTAGTGAGCATACAAATCTTGATCAACTCAAAGAGCTTGCGGATTATTCTGAGGAAGATGCAAAGCAAGTGAACGAGCTTACGCGCAAAAAAGGTGAATTGCTGGCGCTGAATATTCCGCAACGTATAAGAGAATATCAGGCATTGCTAAATGCAGTTGACGCTCTCAAACAAAACCTCGCAGCATACATAGACATTTTCTCAGAAGAAAGTATTACAACTATCAGAAGAACCACTATCTCTTATAAACATTTTTCTGCGCTGTCTAAGCAACAAGGAATAGATAGCCTAAAGGATTATCCGATAGCCGAGGTAGGATCTGACCCATGGCTGGCTTTTGTAGGCGCTGCAAGGAAGTACGCGGAAAATATCGGAGTAGCCGGCAACGGAGAAGAAAAAATGGAAAACTGCGTATTCTGTTTACAACCTTTAACAGCTAAGGAAGAAAACTTGGTAAATGCCTACTGGCAGTTTTTGCAAAGCGATGCACAAAAGCAGGCGACAGCATTAGAACAACAACTTTCACGTGATAGAAAGCGTGTAAATGATTTAAGACCGGTGGTTTTTGATGAAACCATAGCCTTGTATCAGTATATGAGCATGGGTCATGAGGAACTTACACAGACATGGAAATCGATAGTGGCTTCACTGGAAATAGAAAAACAAAATCTGCTCAATTCGATTAGCGAATTAAATGAAGACTGTGAAGTGCAGCAGATCAACCACACGACAGAAGAATTTGCTGTAGTCTCGGGGACTATACAGGCTGCCATCGAGGCCTTAAGTGTAAAGAATCCTGCTGCGGAGATCGAACAAATTGATCGTGAGATACAGTTCCTAGCAGATAAAAATCTATTATATAAGCTGCATGATCAAATTGTGGTATTTGTCAATGATCAGATCTGGGCGGCGGAGGCAGCAAGGAAATTAGGTGCGTTCAGGACCAATGGAATAACAACGAAACAAGGCGAACTATTTTCTCAACACATTACTACCAGGTATACGAATATTTTCAATGTAGAGTGTCTCAAACTCAAAGCACCTACCAGTGTTGTTATATCGCAACGAAACGCCAAAGGTCAAACGCTTCGAAGACTCCAGGTGGCAAACAATATTGCGAGTAAAATCTTGAGTGAAGGAGAGCAAAGAGCGATCACTCTTGCCGATTTCTTAACTGAAATGCAACTCAATCCCAGAAACCGGGGAATCATTTTTGATGATCCGGTAACTTCCCTAGATCACCAACGAAGAGATCTGATTGCAAAAAGGCTTGCAGAGGAGGCAAAAAAACGTCAGGTAATTGTCTTCACACATGACATCGCGCTGCTTTTGCAATTACAGTATTACGCTGAACAGATCGATGGACTATCTGTTTCAGTAACCAGTATGCGTAAGCAGGGAGATAAGGTCGGTATTATTCATCCAACTCTTCCGTGGGTTGCGCAAAAGATCACGGCAAGGATCGGCTATCTGAAAACAGGACTGGTAAAATTGGAAAAAATTGAAAGGGAACAGACCGAAGATGAATACATCAGCGCCGCCAAATCCTGGTATGGAATGCTCCGAGAGGCATGGGAGCGTGCCGTGGAAGAAAGACTATTTAAGGGTGTGATAGAAAGATTTGGTTACAGCGTGCAGACCAACCGATTGAAAAAGGTGGCTATCACTAACCAGATGCTTGATGACATCGAAAAGGGTATGACTGAATCTTCGAAATGGGTACATGACGCTGCTGCAGGACTCAATCCAACAATTCCTGATTCGAATAAAGCAAAGGTAGACCTTGCCTCGTTTGAAGCATTTGCACAAAGCTGCCCTGCAGCATAGGAGTAAAACAGCGACCACAAAAACACAACTATGTTTGAGCTACATAAACTAGGATGGAACGGGTTTCAACATTTGTGTCTTACTATTCTACGGGAAATATTGGGGCAGACTGTGCAATCGTATCTTGATACAAAAGATGCCGGTAAAGACGGGGCATTCACGGGAATATGGAAGCAAGCGGACAACGGCGATCTACAAGGAAAATTTGTTTTCCAATGCAAGTTTACGGCCAAGAGAGATTATAATCTTTCGATTGCCGATCTAAAGGATGAAATAAAAAAAGTAAAAAAGTTGACGGAAAAGGGTGAGTGTGATTGCTACATCCTGCTGACGAACGCCGGAATTTCAGGCGAGCTGGATTCAAAGATCAAAGAATCACTAGAGGCAATCGGGATCTCGCAATACAGATCTTTTGGACACAACTGGCTGAACCAACAAATACAGCAAAATAAAAAGTTGCGTATGCTGGTTCCCCGCGTGTATGGACTTGGAGACCTATCACAAATTCTTGACTCTCGTGCGTATGACCAGGCTAAAGCTGTGCTTGAATCGGTAAAAGATGAACTTTCAAAAGTGGTCATGACAGGAGCTTATCATAAGGCAGCGGAGGCCTTAAATAATCATGGATTCGTCCTGATCATCGGTGAACCTGCAGCGGGTAAAACAACGATCGCCACTTTGCTCGCCATGGGCGCCTTGGATAATTGGGGTGCTGAGACAATCAAGGTTGCAGAGGCAGATAAAATGGTTGAGAGATGGAATGTGCATGAGAAACAGTTTTTCTGGATCGATGATGCTTTTGGGGTGACGCAATACGAAAAGCCGTTGGCAACGCAATGGAATCATGCACTAGCGCAGGTAAAAGCGATGATCAAAACCGGAAGTAAGATTGTTCTTACTTCACGTGATTATATTTACGCCCGTGCAAGAAAAGATTTAAAAGAAAGTGCTTTTCCGCTGCTGCTAGAAACCAAAGTGGTCATTGATGTACATGAGCTTACGGAAGCTGAAAGAAAGCAAATACTGTACAACCATCTAAAGCTCGGAAGACAGACACAGGAGTTTAAGAAGAAGATTAAACCCTTTTTAGAACCGGCTTCCAACCTACCCAAATTTGTGCCTGAATCGGCCCGTCGTATTTCCGATCCGGCATTCACAAACAACTTAAGCCTTACCGAACATGGGATCAGTCAATTTATCGAACATCCCAAGGAAATGCTGCTGGATATTTTGCGGGGCTTGCATACGGATCAACTGGCAGCGCTGGCTTTAATCTACATGCGCAATGACAAACTGGAAAGTCCCGTGAGCGCAAATAATCCGGAACTAGAAGCGATTGAGCGAATCGGAAGCACTCAGGGTGCGTGCTTGGAAGCTCTTGTAGATATGCAGGGCAGTCTCGTGCAGCTGCTAGAATTAGAAGCTGGAAATGTTTGGAAATTTAAGCATCCTACCATCGGGGATGCATTTGCAGACCTGCTGATTTCCAATGCCGAACTAATCGGAATCTATTTGTTGGGCTCGAAAATAGAGAGTCTTTTCTACCAGATTACTTGCGGCAATGTAGGTCTCATTGGAGCTATCGTAGTACCGGAATCCCTTTTTTCATTAATTATCGATAGACTTTCTTCTTACAACCGCGCAGCGAATTTCAAGAACGAGTCTTATGCAGTATTTCATGCGCGTTGGAATTCTGACAGGTTTCTGGCTTACAGGTGTTCTAAAAAATTCCTGAACCAGTACATACAACGAAATCCTGATTTGACATCCCGATTGGAGAAGCCGGAACTTTATCTAGAGCATAAACCTTCTGTATCACTAGCAATAACTTTGATCCGAGAAGGGTTGTTTCCACCGGAGGCTCGAAAGAAATTTATTGATACGATTATTGGATACACAGTGGAAGGTTACGATTTTTTCTTGCTTCAAAATGAAGAGTTGATCGGAATATTGATCGATGAGGAAAAAGAATCATTATTTGAGAATATTAAACTGTCGTTCATCCCGAATCTCGAACAAATAAGGCGCAGGTGGGAGTCTGAAAGAAACATGGAAGATACAGCAGAAGAATACCTAGAACCCTTCACCAGTACTATGATATTACTAAGGGAGCATTTTCAGGGGGCTTCAGATTTGCAGGCTGTTTTTTCAGCCCAGCTCACAAAAGCTGAGCAATGGATTGAGGAACAGGAAGAACCACCCGTGGAGCGCAAACCACGCGACAGGTATGAGAATCTGCAGCAGTCGCAAAACTTTGAAATAAAGCGTAGCATTTTTGACGATGTGGATGAGTAAGGTGTACTATCTCTATGAAGGAAGATTTCAATTCTTTAAATGATAAGGAAATTCTTAAAGTGTTTTATCCCGATGCCTCGCGTAATGCACGAGATCTGCAGTTGGGACCTGTTCTTGCTCATATCCCATAGGTTATATACTCGACGTTTGGAAATGACTACTTATTTTCTTCCTCATTTAATCTCACTTCCTGTTCAATTTCGATTTCATTTTCAACGCGTATCATCTCGTATATCGGAACATTTACACCAATTACTTCAAAGCTAACGGCGAGCGCGTAAGAAACCTCCTTGGCAATGTCTTTATCCCATCCCTGGTGACCGATCACTGCTATCGAAAATTCAGGCGGCAGCTGGTGCGCTTGTAATACGATCCAATCTTTTTGTATAGAACTGTCTTGACGCCTGCAATCTTTGATTCCCCATTCCACGTTTTCACGAATTTTCCATTTTATCACATTTTCATCGTTATCGACTTCCTCTCCTTCGGCACCGGTATTCATATATTTAATTATCCGCCTTTCAAAGCGGTGGGCTGATTCACCCAATTTAGATGACTTCCAATCTACCCAGGTAGATAAATAGGATTTTGTCTTTCTTCGTGTTCTCCTCGGCTTGGCAACAAAAGATAACGACACTTCAATTAATATATCATAGTCGTTGCCTGTCCTTCTCAATTCTTCTGGAATGAGGATGGTATAAATACGGGCAGCCTTTGCGGATATTTTCTCTTCTCCGATTAACGTAATTCTTGACTCGGAATTGCTAACAGTTCGTTGCTTGTTAACGATGCCATACCCATACTTGCGCAAACTCTTAATATCAGGATTATTAAAATCCGAGGCGGGTAACCGAGCACCTTGGATGATCAATGACCTAATTAGCAGCGCTGAAATTTCCGGTATCTCGCGCAATAACGCTCCGGCGATATGTGAAACTTTTGGTGCGGCGTAGGATGTTCCCACATGATACCCTAGCGCATTTCCACCATGGATCGTGCTCCTGATTACTTCAGTGCTTACCGAGTTATGATTTGTAACTAAGCTCTGCCCGGCCTTTTCATAGATGTAGTCACCAGCATATTCAACTACATCAGGTTTTATCATTCCCCAAAGGCCAAGCCCACACCTTGAAAATGATGAAATGTTGCTATTGACACCGAACGACTTGCGATCTTCATCTTCAAAATCTCCTTCGCAGACAGATCCGACCGTAATTGCAAAACAACTTTGCGCAGGATTAGCTATCCGACAAGCTGGCTCAAGTAAATATTCCGGATATGTATTTCCATTTCTGATAAATTCCTGTATCCCTGGTTTATTAACCGCGTCGTTTGTTCTATCCACATTTCCCGCAGATAAAATAAAAATTATATCATTCTCATACATGATCCGGTCTATCGTTGCTGCCCATTCAGACATATGCCTGACTTTACAGGCTGAAAAAGAATTTATTGACATATTAAAGATTTTGGTCGTCGCAAAATCATTAATAACACGTTCCATTAATTGTGGTGGATACAAATCGTTGGGCAACCATCCATGTTGATTTAGAATTTTTGCGTTTTGTACGATAATTGAACTTTGAAAATTGCCGGCCTTTGGAATTTCCCTTCCATAAATGACACCACCTGCAACCTTTGTTCCATGCCCACCATTTGCGACCTCGTCGGCCACACTTGCTGAAACATATGACTTTGAATGAGCTTTATCTATGGCATCAGTTATAAGTACATGTTCTTCCTGAATTCCGGAATCAATGATACATACGAATGGACTATCTGGTGAGGGAGCGACTATGTTTAAGTTAACGGGGGCTTCTTCGCCGGTTTCTGCATCCGTATAGACTATATCATCAAACTCAGTGACGTCAAATAAGTACTGGTATTTTAATACCATTTCCTTCAGCGCTTTTCCAAAAACCCTTAACCTGCATCCGAAACTATCATCAAAATTTACGTAATCACTTATTATCTCAGCTTCCAGTTCATTTATGTAAGTTTCAAACTCGGTCTGTCTTTGCAACTCTAAATCAAACCTCTCAAGTTCTATTCGGTTTTTATTCTTTTGCCATGCTTTATACCGCAATTCAAAATCGTCCAGGTCTTCATCTTTGTATTTTTTGGGTTCTGCAGGAATTTTTAAAATGCATGCGATACTGACGTCTACGACCAATTCTTCATCGTCATCAATTTGATCCCATTTCGAGCTTAACTCTGCCGACAAAATATTATCCAGCCGCCATTGATTGCCTGTAACTATTTTCCAAAGCTGGGCAGCTTTATCCTTGTAAATACCTTTTTGTTTTTGAAATGCAGCCAGTTTTTCTTTTAGACTTTTGAAGTTGTCGCCAGATGCACCAATAATGTAACCGCCTTCTTCTTCAGAAATTACATCAATACCAAATGCATACAATGATTCAATGTCAAAAAAGACTTGATCGATCTGGAGAAAAACTGGAATAATGTTTTCATTAGGCAACTTTGCTATGGAGTTTGCAATGCTTTCCTCCCATAAGTTTGTTACTTCACTAATTTGAGCCATAATGTCATTCACATGACTCCTTCGCCTGCTTTCATTAACTAATGTGATAGCAAGTTTTTTCTTTGATCCACCACGGGGAGAATTGTAATCACCGAAAGCTTTTTTAGGTAATGGTAAGTGAGGAAAATCCGCCATTTTTACTTTTTGTTAAAAACGGAATTTTCTACTATAGCGCTCAACAGGTGAGTTTCGTCAACAATTTTTTTACCACTTATTACAGCTTTTTTAGCTGCATCATTTGCTACTTTAACGACGAGTGCCGCAGAAAATCCATTTAATTTTTTGGAAATCGAGGTCCATTTAATTTGGGGGGATTTTTGTATAGAAGACAAAGTTTGATCCAGTAATCTGGCTATTTCTAATGCAGAGGGTTTGGGCATTTCGATTATTTCGTCGAATCGTCTGAACAATGCAAAATCAATTATTCCTTCAAAATTTGTTGTTGCAATTAGTATTCCTGGTGCCTGGAAATCTTCTAATAAATTTAAAAGGAGATTTACGACCCTATGCATTTCTCCCACATCATGCCCCGAAGATCTAGATTTTGCTATAAAATCGAATTCGTCTAACAGCAATACACATGGAACTTTCTGTATAGATTCAAACAATCGTTTTAAATTACTGGCAGACTCTCCCAAGTATGAAGATATGATAGCTTCAAAACGGACTTTGAGAAATGGCAGTCCAATATTGTAAGCAATTCTTTCCGCAGCCATACTCTTGCCACATCCCGGATGGCCATAAAGCAAAACTTTCTGTTTAGGCTTTAAACCATGATTCTTCAATCTTTCTCTGGCAACAAATTCTTGTTCTATTGTTCTGATTTTTGCTTCGATAAGATCAGGTAAGATCATATCATGTCTCAAATAATCACGTTCAATCAATGTGGCAAGAGGAATATTATACCTTTTATCTGTTGGTATGGTTACACCCGACGGGAGTATCGACTTGAGATCGCCTCTAAAACTGGAATATGAATTTACATTCTTATCCAAAATGTTCTTCAGTTTGATTGCCAGCCGTGCGTGTCCCTTTTTCTCCTCCTCGTCAATAATACTCTTAGCGACCTTTACGATATCTTCGTTAGGCTCACCTTCAATAGACTTGAATAAACGCAAAAGCAGCTCCTGATTCATATTCTGCGGTAAAGTACAATAAATATCAACTAAAATAAGGCTAATCTGTTATAGGGACTTCTCCTCAATCAAAAAATCTTCTGATTATTAACGCATTATAAATTTTATTATTATTCAAAGCCCTCAAATCAGCAAAAATCTGTCTTGCCAATACCGGTATAGTCAATTTCAAAACTGGTATCTTAGAAGATGCAACCAAAGTTGGACAACCTCGTAATTGTACTGGTGCGCGAAGGAGACGATGTTTACTTCGGCTGGGATTTAAGGTTGCCCATAGAAAGGGTATCAGGCTTCCTCCCTGACAAATTGTATCGTGTCCTTCGTTTCAACGAACATGAAAGAAGCCTGCACTTAAAATATGACGGCGATGCCCCATTTGCTGCCTACAAGATCAGCTTTGAGGACAACACCAAATTACTTGAGTCACTAAACATTGAAAAAATAGTGGTTAGGCAAAGGATTGCAATTCCACAGTCTGCTGATTATCCAACGCCCAACTCCATCAGGCCACCCGTTTCTGCTTACAAGCCAGAACCACCGCGCCCCATCGCCGTAGTGACCGAGGCCTTCAGTAACACATTCTGCGATACTGTGTCCTTTGATATCCGAGATGCGATATTTGAGACCGGCACGATCACCTTCGAGGCGAAAGTAAAATTTACACGAGAAGTAGTGAAGGTGACGATGGTTAATCCAGCAGTAAAAAAACATTTTGACGCGGTTAAGAATTACATCTGGAAGCTGTTCGGCAAAAGGAAAACATCATGCCAATGTACTTTTGAAATGATCAGCGGAAAATGCAATGCAAAATCTGTTGATCGTTGTGATCTTCTTCACCTATCTGAAAATATTTTAGAACAGATCAATGAAGGCTGGGTAGAAGAATATATACTCGACAATCCGACTGGAGACATCTATCCCATCAGTGACCTGGTTGATCCTTTAGGGGATGATGTCCTGACTGGTGAATATGTATTTAACCAATTGGTCAAAGAAGCTAAAACCAAACATTATCATCACCTCCGATACCTTTCGGCGCGGCAGGCGATTGAACTGCAGAAACTGTCCGTAACAGGGAAGCCACTTTCATTTGTTTTTTTGATTACTGCAGGACCGAATATCTACCTGTTCTGGGAAACCTACACATCATCGGAAGCAACTTATGTATGGAAAATAAATGGGCCTGATGAGATCAAAAAGCACTATTCTTTGATCCTTACCTTGCGTAACAACAAGCGTATGGTTTACAGAAAGAAAAAAGAACCGGGATTTTCGTTCATCGAACACGACTACCAGGCAGATCTGAATGGCTTCTTAAAATAGAAAAAGGAAATAGAAGACATTCTTATTTAGATCACCAGTGCCATCACCGGAAATTCTCACGATTGCACCTGTAAGGTTTTTTCAGGACGAGTCATTCGTCAAAATCGGACTGAAGTGGTCAACGAAATCGGTTTGTGCATTTAACGTAACAAAGTAACAAATGGGGCAAAAAAGCACTTTAGAATTGTTTACAGGAGCCCGTAGGCGCTTACAATTATCTGACCCAACATCTATAAATTACAGTCATTTATGTAAAAGGTTGTAAGCCCCGATGCTTTTGGAAACATTCTCCCCCTACAGCATACCTTTGAAAAACCGCCTTGTAAATCAATCACTTACAAGGCGGTTTTTCTTTTGGGGCAACTTGCGTTGATCAGTTGAGTCAGGTTTCAATATACTGAAGCAAGAACATAATTGTATCATTAATATGTGATGCGCTGCAAGTATAAGATGACGTAATTTTATGAAGAGGGTAAAATGTAGGGCAGTATGCTATTCATTAAAATGCTGGCAGTGATTGAACTTGCTGTAACTGTATGGTCTACAGGTAAGCAGGACTTATACGGTGAACATGCTTCACCCATTGCCGAAAGAGTTACCAGAGAAACCAAATTTTTAGATGATCAGCCGATTATAAATCCCTCGAAATTATTTACTAAAACAGAGGCCGATAAAATAATGGGCCAATCCACTCATTTAGCCGATAGTTCTTCAAAATTTAAAGGACTCTCAGCTTCCTACCTTTGTGCTTACTTGACGGATGTCAAAGATGCCCCTACGGGGAAAACAGGAGCGATCTATTTTTTGTTTGAACAATACCAGCAAATTTCGGATGCTAAAAAGAAATATGCAGACATTATGCTGGCGAACAAACCCCATGGCATCGAAAACATAAACAATCTAGGCGATGAGGCGTATTTTCACACAGATAAGGTACACTTTTATTTTATCATGGTCAGGAAAGGTAAAAACGTGTTCAATATAAAAGTGAACAAGATAACAAGCTCCACATCTCTGAAAGAGCTTAACAAGATAGCAAATAGAATAACTGCATTGATTTGAAATACAACTTCAAACAATGTGTAATCGTCGCTAGCGGTTCAAGGTAATCCGTGTTGCTTCAGAAAAGAAGGCAGGTTTGAAATATAACGGAGCTGTTGCAGGGCGGCCGTATCATATTTTTCAGGGATATACACGGCGGCATAGGGATGGTTGGAAGCACCCGGCTCTTTAATAAAAGAATAGCGGGGGCCATGATCGCCCGTAATGATCACAATTTTATCCTTCCATGTTTGTTGCGTATCCAGCAATTGTTGCAGCAAGTGATTGCCATATTCCAGGTAACCGGTATAATATTTTTTGATCGGCACACTATCCTTGCCGGTATAGGTTGGTAAAGACACCAGGCCGCCTGCCCGGTCCCTGGAGAATGGCTCATGCGGAATGGCAAGATGCACCCAAATAAAACGTGGGTATTGGGGTTGCTCCGAAAGCGTTGTCTTTAGTTTTTCATATAACCGGTGGTTGTATGCATCACATCTGACAGTGGTAAACCTTGCTTTTTCGATCATCATACCAAAGAGGGTTCCCGAGATCAATTGATCCAGGTAGGTACTAGGATAGCCGCTTCTGTCTTCCAGTTTATTTTCGCCGCCTATATCAAACGAGCTGAGATTCACGAACCGGTATCCATCTCTTTTGATCCGCTGTATCCAGCTTGCTTTTTTCAACGCATCTATACCTGCATAAAAGTTTGCAGGCCGTATGCTGTCGTCTTCATTGAAAAGCGCATTCAAAGAAAGCAGCGTATTGGGGAACCTTGTTTGCATAGAGGGAAGCAAACAAAAACCATGCTGCTGTAAAATGGTATCGAATGAATTCCTGAATGCAAACACTTTTTGTAATACTTCAGAAGATCCGTATTCATCCATCAATATCCATACAATATCTCTTTTCGTTTCACTGGCAGGAAGATCAATGGCTGAGGGCGCTGTTTTGACCACATCTTTCTTCTCTTGCCCCACTGTTACCGAGCCATTCACTGCAAACACCAGGCAAATGATCAGCAAAAAAGTATTCAGTAGTGAATTCAGGTAACGCGCATAGTCTTTTTTACATTTCCTGAGCAGGTAGCGGGCTGCTATTAAACTACATAACACGAACACATAGAAAGCATAATAAAAATTCGCGGGTATATAGGCATATTCAAACCCAAGCAGCTGCGCTATTCCTATTACATGCAGCAAAGAAGCCCAGCACATAATCACAAATATTCCTGCATACGCAACCGTTGCCGCCTTTTTAAACGCTTCCAGCAAAAGCCAGGTAATGGCAATGTAAAGCACATAGAGGTTGAAAGCAACAGGCCATGCAAAAGAAGGCGTGTAACGAACCGTTTTGAACAGCAAAAATGCCAGTCCGTATAAATACGGATACCATTGCCTGCGGAAAAAGTCCTTTATTTTCTGATCCATAAGAACAATTTCCTTTGAGAAGCCTTACAGCTATACTGCTCCTGCATAGTAAAATAACTACTGAAAGCAGCAATGAAATTGGCTTCCGTATAATCGTCAAAAATATCTTCCCTGTTGCGAAGCATGGCCTGTACTTTTTCATCTGTTTTCGGAATAAATTCCACGATCGAATGTTTGGTGGTAATCTCTGCAAAAAGTTTTGCCACAAAAGCCAGGGGAATATTTTTTGAGATACATAAATGATGTACCAGTGCGAGTCCCAGTATCATATCAGCTTTTTGCTCCACCCTTTTTATCAACGCTATCTTCTCTTCGTTCTTCCAACCGGTTCCCGGTGTAGGCTGGGTAAGATCGGCAATGATGGCAGTAAGGTTGTTGATTTGCTGTTCTTTGATTTGCCCATACAATTGATCAACGCAGTCATGATCCATTTCAATGGCCATCACTTTTTTTGCATACCGGGCGGCGATCAATGAAAAATAACCGTTGTTAGCTCCTGCATCGATCACACAGTTCGAAGAACCCGCGCTGATCCATTCAGTCACCTTATTGGTTTTATCGTTGATATAGTCCGTTGATAAGATACCCTCATCATAATAATGCAACCATTGTTGACGGCGATGCTTACGAGGCTCCCATCGCTGGATGGCGCGTTGAAGCATTTGCCACCATAGTTCCAGCTTTTGCCTGTTGAAACCGTTGGTAGTGTCCGCTTGTACAACTCCTTTCCTCTTATACCTGGCATGCAAATGAATATGTATGAGCAAAGTAGGATTCAGCCAGGTTTTGACGGGAAGGTTCCGGCTTACAAAAGGCAAATCCCAGCCGTCTATAAAAGCATTCAGCAACCGGCCCCAGTGCTTATCACTGAAGCACATCAGTGCAAAAGGCCCCAACATGAGCTCGCAAAACTGGCGGTAGGCCATCCAGGGCTGGCCATCTTCATATATCGCGAAAGAAGTAGTGTCGAAAAGCAGGCATTTCCCATCGTGGAAAGTGAAATTGTAAGGAGTGGCATCCTTCAGTATCATGCCATGCCTGATGGCAAGCAGGTTGATGGATAAAAAACGAGCTATCACATCTTTCCACTGGCTTACCGACCATTCCGATGGATAGCTGATCACCGGAATCCATTCCGGTTCCAATATCTTGTAATAGTGCGGCATCTGCTCCGGGGTCATGGTAGATTCCTTGTGGGCAATCATCCTCCCCCTGGTTACCAGTTCTTTGTACAAACCCGATTGCATCAGTAGATCGTATTCCTTTGCGTATGAATACGTTACAAAGCGGAACACAGTGCAATCATCTGCAATTCTTACAAAACCATGCTTATCACGGTATGAAATAGCCTGCTGCATTACCCGCCCTCTTCTTCCTCTTTAAGTGCAGGGCGCACCTTGCGCAAAGAGAAAATCGTTTTCAGAAAATGGACACCTTTTTTGAAAAATACCATTACGGTAAGAAGTCCGGAGACGAGTACTTGAAATAGTAAACTGCCCGATCCCGGGTCAATATACAGGATTGAAACGCTCATTGCTTAGGTAGGGTTTAAATGATAGACTCATAAAAAAGCTTGATGTTTAATTCACATCAAAAAACAAGCCTTTTCCTGTTCTTGCTTAGAATTCAACTATAAGAGGCCCAAACTAAGTAATTTTGCAGCCTCATGGGACAAAAAAAGTTGATCCGTTTCGAAGCTATCAGGCATTTTGACAATGTGCTGGAATATCCAAAGGATATGCCTGGTCAATGGAAACAGTTCTTTAAGAATGAACACCCTATTACCCTTGAGCTGGCTTGTGGTAAGGGAGAATATGCAGTAGGACTGGGCCGTCTCTATCCCAGCCGCAATTTTATTGGTATTGATATCAAAGGCAACCGCATCTGGCGGGGGGCCAAAACGGCGTTGGAGGAAGGGTTGAATAATGTGGCGTTCCTGCGTTCGCAGATCGATAAGGTGACCGACTATTTCCAGCCCGGCGAAGTGGCCGAAATATGGATCACTTTCCCCGACCCGCAACTCCGTGCTTCCCGTGCCAAAAAAAGACTTACCCATCCCAGGTTCCTGCGGCTTTATCAACGGTTCCTGCAATCCAACGGACTGGTTCACCTCAAAACCGATAGTCCCGACCTGTATGAATTTACCCTAACAGTGATTAACTTATTTGGCCTCGAGGTTATTGACCAGTCCGGCGATGTTTATGCCAATACAGACATTAAACAAGAACTGCAAATAAAAACGCATTACGAAGGATTGGATATCGCACAAAGCAACCGCATTCACTACCTCTGTTTCCGCTTGAACAAAGAACTGCCGGTTGAAAAAGACGAAGCATTAAAACAACTCATCGGTGAGCAAGCAACTGATTGAAGGCATTGACTTCTACTACGAAGGCCCCTATATGGTACTGACCGAGAAATACCATTTAGAGAAAGGCTATTGCTGTGGCAATGGCTGCAGACACTGCCCTTATGACTATGAAGCCGTACCCGAACCGAGACGGACCGTCATCCTGAGCGAGCGAAGCGAGTCGAAGGATCTGCCGAATACTTGAACAGATCCCTCGGCTCCGCTCGGGATGACGGCCTGTGCGCAATTAATCTTAAATTGCTTTATGCCCAACAAAAAGAAATCCGAAAAATTAAAGACCGTTTTACCCAGCGGCGGCAAAGACATTTCTTTTTTTGAACAGGTATATGATGTGGTCAGGCAAATCCCCAGGGGTAGGGTCACTTCTTATGGCGCCATCGCCGCTTATCTTGGCACCCGCATGAGTGCACGTATGGTAGGATGGGCTATGAACGGAGCAGGCGCTGTTAAGCCCAAAGTGCCGGCCCATCGTGTAGTGAACCGCAATGGCATGCTCAGCGGCAAAGCCGCATTCGCCACGCCTACTTTAATGGAAGAATTACTCGCCAAAGAAAAAACAAAAGTCAAGGATGATACCATCGTTGACTTTGAAAAAAAATTCTGGGATCCCGCTGTTGAACTGGCACTCTGATCTTTACCGGTAATACGGACTGATCATCCAATATACCACAGGTCCCGTGATCGCTACATATAACCACATGGGCCAGGTAACCCTTGCAATGTCTTTGTGCAGTGAAAACTCTGCCGTCAACCCCCTGTAAGCTGTAAACAAAATAAAGGGCAGTATAATGGCGGCCAGGAAAATATGCGTGGAAAGGATCAGGTAATAGATCAGGCGTAATTTGATGCCCACCGCTTCTTTCTCTTCATCGCTCAATATGCCATCGTGGTTGATATCGCCGAACCTGGCTTCTCCGGCCAGTAAATGATGCGCAATATAAGAAACCAGAAAAATGATCGATAAGACCAGGGCCGTTAGCATGATCCTTTTGTGCAGTAGGTATTTTTTCTTTTTAACGGCTATCAGGGCCGCTACCAGCAACAAGGTCACAACGCTGTTGATCGCGGCATTGATCGCGGCAAAAATATGCACGTTAAATCCGGGATGCACATTCAGCTTTACCCTGCCCATGATCACCACTGCACTGAATACCACGAATGAGAAAATAGCAATGAGCCATCGGGCCTTCTTATCGTTCTTGACAATAACAGGTTCCAGCATAGTATATATTAGTTTAGTTAGTCGTTTCCTTTTCTCTTCTTCCTGAGATACAAGATAAAGAAAGTGATCATCAATGCCACCAGCAACCATAACCATCCCAGGTCAATGATCTCCCTGAATACCGTACTGGGTTGCCGTGCATCTTTTTCAAGCATCAGCAATCCTATATCTCTCGCCAGCTTACCTATCGATACCGAATCGAGTCCGTTGTAATATCCCCGAACCACACGGTCTTTATCGAGCAACACATAGCGACTGGTATGCACAAAATCGGGTGATACCGGCTCCTCGCTGAACTTGTCTACTTTCAGTTCCTCGAATGCAAACCGATAGATCGAATCCCTGCTGCCCGTGAGCATCCACCAGTTATCGTGCTGCACACCAAAATGATCGGCATAGTTTTTCAGCACCGGAACAGAATCGCGGTCGGGATCAACAGTAAATGAAAGGAATTGAACAATGGAAGTATCGATCTTGTTACGCACATCGCCGCCCTTGATGAACGACTGCTGCAACCTGGCCATATTATGCGTTAATATGGGACAAATACTTCTGCAACTGGTGAAGAAAAAATCGGCTACGATGATCTTACCGGGATTGTCGTAGAGACTAACCGTATCACCGAGCTGGTTAACCAGGCGGATGTTTTTTGATCTGTGCCAGATGCTGTCGTTCACTTCTTTGCCTTTCTCCACCCGTGTAATCACGGTATCCAGCAAATAACGGCGGGGCATGTCAACCGCCCGCTCGCTGGCATATTTCAATACCAGGTAACAAAACACCGGCAACAATACCGCTACACATAAACCCAACAGCGCTTTTCTATTCATGTCAGCTCATTTACAAAAGAACCACCGCCATAGCGCCGGTGGTTCTTATCAATTCAGTATGATGATGCTTCCATCAATGTTTAGGTTGTTCCACTGCAGCGCCTTTCTCTTCGGCTGGCCTGGCTTCTTTGCCTTCCGCAGCATGCTCTCCTTCCTTCTTCTCTACTTTAATGGTAGCCTGCTCTTTGAAATGGGGGTCGTACGTATTACGCAGGTGACGGAATGAATTACCGTCGTAAAGGAATGCGGTGATGAACCATATAAACAGGGCCAAAGGCACCACAATGGTCATGATCATGTTCCTGATCTCGTGTTTCAGGTGCATGAAATAACCCACGATATAAAAAGCTTTTGCCAGCATCAGCACAATGATGGTTATTTTGGTAGCCAGCCTTGATGTGCTTTCCAGCGGCATGCCCATCATCCAGAAACCAAGGGCCAGTTCTATGATGGTTAAAACCGTAAGGATCAGCGTTACCCTTAAAATCTCTTTGGTGCCTCCTCCGCTGTGTTCTTCTGAATGTGCCATAATAATATCTTAATCGGTGTGAAGAATGTTTTTAGTTGTTTGTTGTTAGATCAGGTAAAAGCAGGTGAATACGAATACCCATACCAGGTCTACAAAGTGCCAGTACAACCCGGCTTTTTCAATCATCAGGTAATGTCCGCGCTTTTCAAATTTATCCATTAGGGTCATGGTCAGCATCACAATGTTGATGATCACACCTGAAAACACGTGGAATCCGTGGAACCCGGTAATGGTAAAGAAGAAATTGGTAAAGTTGGTAGAAGAAGCGGTACCATCATGGTTGATGAAAGGATTGCGTCCCCACCAGGCGCCTTCATGAAACAGGTGGTTCCACTCCCATGCCTGGCAGCTCAGGAAGGCCAGTCCGCCCAGGATGGTCAGGATCAGGTTTCTTACCACTCCTTTCTTATCCATTTCATGACCGGCTTTCACCGCCAGTACCATGGTAACCGAACTGATGATCAAAATGAATGTCATGATACTCACAAACACCAGCGGCGCATGCACTCCTTCGGAAGCGAAGGGGTAGCTTCTGAACACTTCATTGGGGTCAGGCCAGCCGTTGGTAGAAAAACGGATGGTGCCGTAAGAGATCAGGAATGCACCAAATGTGAAGGCATCGCTCATTAAGAAATACCACATCATCAATTTTCCATACTCTACGTTGAAGGGACTCTTCCCTCCACCCCACATTTTGGATGCTGTTGCAGTTGTTGTACTTGACATGATTACACTGAAAATTTCGTTACAAAAATATTGGGTACGGTTTAAAAAAGCTGCAGAAACCGCAACTTTTTTGGGATCTACCCGATCCAGTTATAAAAAACAAACAAGTATATCCAAAGCGCATCCACAAAGTGCCAGTAAGTGCCGGCTATTTCCAGCGGCATACTGTTGTATTGCTTGATGCGTGTGCGGAAAGCCCTTGCAAAGATCACCAGCAGGGCTATTACTCCACCCAGTACGTGCACCATGTGCAGACCGGTGATCACAAAGAGAAAAGAAGCCGATGAATTGCTTTTTTCCCCTACCAGCGCAATATGCTGTGCTTCCAGGTTGCGGAAGCCCAGGTACTGCAAGGTGATGAATAGGAGTCCCAGCAGGGCCGTGGTGCTGATGAGCATACGGTAACGCCCCATTTCCCTTGCTTTGAAGGCTTTGAGCGCCAGGTGCATGGTGAGGCTGCTTACCAGGATCACCGCGGTGGAATACCGGAATATAACCGGCAGCTGGAATTCGAGCCAGTTGCTCTGGTTCTTTTTCACGATATAAGCACTCGTGAGCCCTGCAAACATCATCACAATACTACCAATGGCCACCCACAAGGTAAACTTGTGCGGGTGCAGCCTTTGCGGCCTATTGGGTTGTTGTATCGCTGTCATCATCATCACATTTATTTTATCGCTCTTTACAATTTATTTGCCAGCAGCGCCAGCAGTACCACCGGCAGGTAGATATAACTGCTGAACATCACGCGCCTGGCAGATTTCACGTCCATTCCCTTATACAGTCGCAGGCATTGTACCACCATGAACAGGTTACATACAAGTACAATCCACATACTGGTCTTTCCTGCTATGCCAAAATAATAAGGTAATATGCCTACGGGTATCATCAGCACAGCATACATCACTGTTTGCATGGCGGTGAACCTCGTTGGACCTTTATCGGAAGGCAGCAGTTTGAATCCAGCCTTGCTGTAATCGGTATGCGCTACCCAGGCAATGGCCCAAAAATGCGGGAATTGCCAGAGGAACTGTATGCCAAACAAGGCCCATCCTCCTGCACTGAAATCATCGTTGCCCGCCACCCAGCCAATCAGGCAGGGCAGTGCGCCGGGAAAAGCTCCTACCAGCACGGCAATGGAGTTGATCTTTTTCAGCGGCGTATAGATATAGGCATAGAGGAATAAACTGAAGGCAGATAACAAGGCAGAAGAGCCGTTGAAAAAATACCACATCATCAACACACCCAATATTCCTGCGATGAGTGCAAAAGTATAGGCTTCCTGCTGCGACATGCGGCCACTGGCCACAGGGCGCCTGGCAGTTCTCTTCATCACTGCATCGGTATCTTTTTCAACGGCCTGGTTAATGGCATTGGCGCTGCCGGTGATGAGCATGCCGGCTATGAAAAGCAGCAATATCATCCACCAGTTGTATTCCACCACTTTGGGTGCCAGCAGGTAGCAAATAACACAGGAGAACACTACTGTCAAGCTCAGTGTGAACTTGGTCAGCTGCATGTAATCTTTCAACCTGGCTGACAGGGAGAAAGGAGCAGGTGTTGATGCGTCTGTTGCAACCATATCATCAGTGGTGTTCGCTTTCGTCAGATCCTACCGGGGTGGTTTGCGGAATGAAATCTTTTCCATCCTTACCATAGTCATAAGCCCAACGGTGTACTTCAGGTATTTCGCCGGTCCAGTTACCATGACCAGGACGGATAGGAGCTGTCCACTCAAGTGTGGTAGCACCCCATGGGTTCTGTGAAGTCACTTTCCTGCCTTTGAAAATAGAATAGAAGAAGTTGAACAGGAACAGGATTTGCACAGCGAATACGATCATCGCCACGGTGCTGATGAACCTGTTCAGTTCCACGAATTGTTTAAAACTTTCCCAGTTGCTGTAGTCGTAGTAACGACGTGGCATACCGGCCAGACCCTGGTAGTGCATGGGCCAGAAAATCATGTAAGCACCGGCGATGGTTACCCAGAAGTGGATGTAACCCAGTGTATTGTTCAGGTAACGTCCGTACATTTTGGGGTACCAGTGGTATACACCGGCAAACATACCGAACATGGAAGCCACACCCATTACAATATGGAAGTGAGCGATCACAAAATACGTATCGTGCAGGTGGATATCCAGTGCTGAGTTACCCAGCCAGATACCGGTTAATCCACCGGAGATGAACAGGCTTACAAAGCCGATAGCGAACATCATACCGGGTGTGAAGCGGATATTACCGCGCCACAATGTGGTGAGCCAGTTGAAAACTTTGATGGCCGAAGGAACCGCGATCAACAGGGTAAGCAATACGAATACCGATCCGAGGAAGGGGTTCAATCCCGTTACGAACATGTGGTGCGCCCATACCAGGAAGGCCAGGATAGCGATAGCGAACAGCGATCCCACCATGGCCATATAACCGAAGATGGGTTTGCGTGAATTGATGGATAATATCTCCGATACCATACCCATGGCCGGTAAGAGAATGATGTATACTTCGGGGTGTCCCAGGAACCAGAACAAGTGCTGGTACAGGATGGCGCTACCGCCTTCATTAGGCAATGCACCCACACCACTGACGAAGATATCTGATAAATAGAAGCTTGTTCCGAAGTTACGGTCGAATATCAGCAGGATGAAGCCTGATAACAATACGGGGAATGACAACACACCCAGTACGGCAGTGAAGAACAGGGCCCAGATGGTCAATGGCAAACGGGTCATGCTCATGCCTTTGGTACGCATGTTCAGGATGGTAGCGATATAGTTCAAACCACCAAGCAGCGACGATACCACGAAGAGGGCCATGGCAATCAGCCATAGATCCATACCCGTTTTAGAACCGGGCGAAGCCGACCCCAGTGCGCTCAACGGAGGATAAGCTGTCCAGCCACCGCTGAAAGGACCTGTTTCAACAAACAGGGAAGACAACATCACCACGCTGGCGATGAAGAAGAACCAGTAGCTCAGCATATTCATAAAAGGAGAAGCCATGTCTCTAGCTCCTACCTGCAGGGGAATGAGGAAGTTGGCAAAGGTTCCGCTCAAGCCTGCTGTCAATACAAAGAACACCAGTACGGTACCGTGCGTGGTAACCAGTGCGTAGTATGCAGAGTCAGAAATACGTCCGCCTTTGGCCCATTTACCCAGGATATCTTCCAGCCAGGGGAAAGTGGCATCGGGATAACCCAGTTGCAAACGGAACAACACACTCATCAAACCACCCAGTACAGCCCAAACCATACCGGTGATCAGGAACTGCTTCGCGATCATTTTATGATCCTGGCTGAACACATATTTGGTGATGAAAGTCTCATGATGATGATGCTCGTGATGATCGCCATGAACCTCATGCGCCAGTCCCGGATGTGCATGCACTACTGCTTCGTTACTCATACAAATATTCTTTAAGTTCTAACTTCTGTTTTTACATCTTTGCTGTGCTCTTCACAGCAGTTGCCTCTGTTTTTGCAGCAGCTGTTTTGGTGCTGTCTGCGGCCGGTTTGGCATTGGCCGGGTCTTTGTCAGGGAAAGCGGTCAGGTAAGCTGATTTTTGTTTAGCCATCCATACATCAAACTCTTCCTGGTCTACCACTTCTATGGAGCCTTTCATGGAGTAATGTCCATTACCGCACATCTGGTCACAACTGAGCTCGTAAACGAAATTGGGGTTGCCGGTAATTTCACGCATTTCTTTGGTGGTGTACTTGGGGGTAAACCACAGTGTAGTAGGTGTACCGGGTACCGCATCCATTTTCATCCTGAACTGGGGCAGACCTACATCGTGTACTACATCTCTTGAACCTATGATCAATTTAACCGGTCTTCCTTTTACGAGATACATGGTCTGTGCAACCACATCGTCGTGACCCATTGCATCATCCCATAACAACCCAAGGGGGTTATTGTTCGCATCGTCGATGTTCCTGAAATATTTTTTACCAAAAGTGCCGTCTTTTCCTGGGTAACGGTACATCCAGTTGAACTGGCGGCCGGTTACTTCCACTACCATGGCATTTTTAGGAGGTTCTCCGGTGAATAAGAACCAGTTACGCAAGCCAATCACCACCAATATGGTCAGTGTTACGGCCGGGATGATGGTCCAGATCAACTCCAGGGTATTGCTATGCGGGAAGAAATGCGCTTTGCGGTTTTCTTTTTCCTGGTATTTATACGCAAACCAGAAAAGTAATACCTGGGTAAGGATGAATACCAATCCGGTTAAAGCCAATGTAACCCATAACATAGAGTCTACCCGCTCCCCTTCAACGCTGGCAGAGCCATGCGGCAATAAGGTTTTACCATACAATTCCTTGTTGCAGTACCACACACCTATGAGGCCCAGCACCAGGAAGGCGAGCATGAGAAAGCCATTGATCTTGTTGTTCTGCTTGCGGCTGGTTTCCGCACCTTTCAATACTGCTACATATTCGCTGGCTTTGGCAATCTGGAAGATCACAACAAAAATCAGCACGATCACAGCTATGGTTAAAAACATTGTCATAACGCTATCAATATTTTCTTAATTCTAACAAATACGCTTCTATACGGTTTATACCACGTGAATAACACTCTCTTTGATGAAGGGATGGTGTTTCTGCACCAGCGGCTTGCTGGCCAGTGACTTCCCTACAAAATATATCATCATGCCCACAAACAAACTCAGGATACCAAAATCCAGCCAACCCAGGGTTACATGATCCTTTGACACACTACCCATTACCATCTGGTAGAAATCGATCCAGTGTCCGAAGAGGATCAACACCGCCATAAAAGTCATCAGGGTATAATTTCTTTTTGCAGAACGTTTCATCAGTATCAGTATCGGGCATACAAAGTTGATGATCAGATTCAGGAAGAAAATCCCTTTATAAGGCCCCTGTACACGGTGTTTGAAATAAACAGTCTCTTCAGGAATGTTTGCATACCAGATCAGCATATACTGTGCAAACCAGAGGTAAGTCCAGAAGATAGAGAAGGCGAACATGAATTTACCGAGATCCTGCAGGTGTTCCTGGTTGGTGAGTTCCAGGTAACCTTTGTTTTTGAGATAGATCACCCACAATGCGATCAATGACATGCCCGATACGAATGAACTGGCGAAAGTATACCAGCTGTACATGGTAGAATACCAGTGTGCATCGATGCTCATCATCCACAACCAGGGAACGGTAGAACCTACGGTGAGGGCGAACCAAACAATGAACAATGCCGCGCGGATGGTGCCTCTCCAGATGAAGCTGGCGCCCTGTTCTGCATCCATCGGCTCATCTGCTTCATTACCCAGTTGACGCATCCTCCAGCCCAGCAGGCTCCAGAAGCCCAGGGTGAGGGTGGTCCAGATGATGAAAAACTTAGGGTTCAGGAAACCTGATTTTCCTTTCAACAAAGAATCGTTGGCAACGGCATCGCTGTCGAGCCAGTGGTAGATATGGTGTTTGTTGCCCAGTACCACATAAAGCAGTACTACAAAAGTGATAGATCCGAAAATAGGCACCATCGTAGAGATCGCTTCACAAACGCGACGGAACGTTTGCTCCCATCCGCCCATGGCCAATGTGGTAGCACAGATAAAGAACATGCTCGCATTGCAGATCATGGTCCAGAAGATGGTATTGTACATCAATGTACCCCAGAAATGCGCCTGCTCGTGTTCATCGCTGCTCAAACCTTTGGTTGCCAGTCCGATCACCAATGCAACCAACCCAATGCCGATGAGCGACAATGACCAGGTTTTCATTTTTCCGGGAATCTCAAATTGCGTTCTGATAGATGATGCCATCGTTAATCTTTTATTTTGATCCTCTGATTAGTTATTTTTTCGCGGTTGCATCGGCTGCCGGAGCAGCTGCTGCAGCTTTAGCCGCCAGTTGTTTGTTCTTAATGTATTTGATTACCATCCAGCGCTGTTTGCGAGTCAGTTGAGAAGCATAAGAACCCATCATGTTCTTCCCATAAGAAACTGAATAGAACATCTGTCCTTCCGGCATCACAGAAACCACCGGGTCTCCGATAAAATTCTTGGGTGCAGCCGGATAAGGTCCTTCACCTCCTTTATACAGCGGTCCGTTACCATCCAGTTTGGTACCATGGCAGATACCGCAGTTGATCTGGTACAAACGCTCCGCCTCTTTTGCATCGGTAGCTGATAACGAATCGAAAGGACTCTTCACCTGCTTAGATGCAACATAGTTGGTAGTATCGGTACCCTGGTCTTTGGCATAAGGGAAAGGCATTTCCTCTTCACGTGCAATGGTTCCTGCTACCGGCCTGTTGTCGAAATTGATACCCTTTTCTGCCAGGTTACTGTGGTCTGCATAGGTTTCATACGCGCGGCTATAAGCCATATCGGGCATATAAATATGTCCGGGTGTGCGTTTTACATCGCTACAGCTTACAATCACTGTGGCGGCAGACAAAACAGCTATGATAGATAATTTATTCATCGTCGTTCTATATTGTAATTAAGCAACTACTGCTTGCTTGGTTTCAAAAGGCATTTCATCTTTATCGTACCTGCCCAGCCACCAGCCGGTTTCTGCTACCTGTACATCGGTCTCTACAGCGCCGTTGCTGTGCAGGAATGAACGCAGGTCGTCTACATTGGTCTTGTCGGTACACTCGATCACCATTACAAACAGATCGTCTGTAGCGCGTGGGTGGAAATGGTGTTTCTTCACAAAAGGCGCTATCTGGCAGAGATAGCAGAATGTGAGTACCATGCCCACAGCCGAGAACAATACCGTCAGCTCGAACGTAATGGGAATCCAGGCCGGCAAAGCGAAGTGTGGCTTACCGCCGAAGTTCAGAGGCCAGTCCTTGGCCAGGATCCAGGAGATACCGCTCAATGCCGTGGTGGTACCAGTGATACCATAAATGAAACCGGCGGTATGCAGACTGGTTTCCCTGATGCCCAACGCATGGTCCAGGCCATGTACAGCAAAGGGCGTGTACACATCGTGTATCTTGTAACCTGCGGTGCGTACTTTTTTCACTGCAGGAAACAGAACCGCTTCATCATCAAAACAGCCTACTACGAATTTCTTTTTTGCCATGTATTTCAGTTTACATTCTTATGCTTAGTGATGCGCTTGTTCGTGCGCAAAATGTTCCAGGCTCTGTTCTTCTATAGGTGTCATCTTCGCCTTATAATTTTCTCCCGTTGTCTTCAGCACGTACTTGATCTCGGCAATGGCTATCACAGGGAAATATTTAGCGAATAAGAAGAAGCAGGTGAAGAACAATCCGAAGGTTCCGGCGTAGAAGCCGACCTCCCAAATAGTTGGACTGTAATACACAGACCAGCTGGAAGGCAGGTAGTCGCGGTACAGTGATGTTACGATGATCACGAAACGCTCGAACCACATACCGATGTTCACGATGATACTCATGAAGAAGGTTACGAACAGGTTCCTTCTCATTTTGCGGAACCAGAATATCTGCGGACTCAATACATTACAAGCCATCATGCCCCAGTAGCTCCAGCCATAAGGACTGAACAGGTAAGCACGGCTGTACCAGAAGGTATACCCTTCGTATTTATTCTGGCTGTACCAGCCCATGAACAATTCTGTTAAGTATGCCACACCCACAATGGAACCCGTTAACACAATTACTTTGTTCATCGCTTCAATGTGTCCCATGGTAATGTAATCCTGCAGTCCAAACACTTTACGTACCACCAGCAACAAGGTTTGTGTCATCGCAAAACCAGAGAAGATCGCACCAGCAACGAAGTAGGGTGGGAAGATGGTGGTATGCCATCCGGGTATCACTGAAGTGGCGAAGTCGAACGATACGATGGTGTGTACAGAAAGTACCAGCGGCGTACTCAAACCGGCAAGTACCAGTGATAAGCTTTCATGACGCTGCCAGTGTTTGGTAGAACCGCTCCATCCGAATGAAGCGATACCGTATAAGCGTTTGCGCAGTTTGGTAAAGGCGCGGTCGCGGATGGTACCGAAGTCGGGAATCAGACCGGAATACCAGAACAGCAAGGATACGGTGAAGTATGTAGAGATCGCAAACACGTCCCACAACAGGGGCGAGTTGAAGTTCACCCACAGTGGTCCGCGTGTATTGGGATAAGGTAATACGAAGAAAGCCATCCACACACGACCCATGTGGAAGATAGGGAACTGTCCGGCACACATTACCGCGAAGATGGTCATCGCTTCAGCCGCACGGTTCACCCCTGTTCTCCATCCCTGGCGGAACAGCAACAGGATCGCAGAGATCAGCGTACCGGCGTGACCGATACCCACCCACCATACGAAGTTGGTGATGTCCCAGCCCCAACCGATCGTTTTATTCAGGTTCCACTGCCCGATACCGTAGGTTACATCCCGGTAAACACTGTACACTCCAAACATCAGTAAGGCAACAGCAGTGAAGAACCCTATATACCACAACCTCGGCGGTTTGGCTTCAATAGGGCGAACAATGTCTTCCGTTACCTGGTGATAATTCTTATCACCATTCACTAACGGTTCCCTGAGCTGTGATTCATACTTTAAATGCATCTGATCTATTTTTTTATCCCTGGGCTTAAGCCCAGGGCAAATTTTATTAAGCGTGTTCTTTCTTCTCTTCTTTTTCTTCTTCCTTGTTCCTCACTTTGGCGAGGTAAGTTACGTTCGGCAATACGTGCAGCTGCTCCAACGAATAGAACTGGCGGTTCGGATTGTCGATACGTATTTTGGTAATGGCGCTGTGCTTATCGTTGGCGTTACCAAAGTTGATGGCGTTGGTAGGACAAGCCTGCTGACAAGCCACTTTGATATCGCTGTCTATCATCGGCCTGCTTTCGCGCTTGGCTTTCAGCTTAGCTTCCTGCAAACGCTGTACACAGAAGGAACATTTTTCGATCACACCGCGTGAACGTACTGTAACATCGGGGTTCAGTACCATGCGGGTGAGGTCGTCGCTCATATTCAATACCACATCGTTCACAATACCCCTTTGGTTATCGGGGAAGCTGTCGGCACCGGTATAATCGGCCCAGTTGAAACGGCGTACTTTGAACGGACAGTTATTGGCGCAATAACGGGTACCTACGCAACGGTTATAAGCCATCTGGTTCAAACCTTCGCTGCTGTGGTTGGTGGCAGCCACCGGACAAACGTTCTCACAAGGAGCGTTATCGCAATGCTGACACATCAGCGGCTGGAACACCACATTCGGGTTGTCCATATCGCCACTGTAATAGCGGTCGATACGCAGCCACTGCATTTCATGTCCGCGCAGCACTTCGGGTTTACCTACTACTGCTACGTTGTTCTCAGCAGTACAAGCCACCACGCAGGCGCCGCAACCGGTACAACTGTTGAGGTCTACGCTCATGCCCCATTTGATACCCGGCCTTTCGTATACAGGATAGATCGTACCCTGCTTTTCATATTCGGCCAGTCCGCCAAACGGTTGCAATTCTTTATCGCGGTCTTCACGTATTTCTGAAGGATGTGCTTTGTACTCAGCCAGCGTCAACTCTTTCATCACTTCGGTACGGTTACCTTGTGTAGTATCGTAACGGCTGTGTGTTTGCGTAAGCGCAACCGGGTATTTTTCGCCTGTTACAGTGATCGTAACATCGCTGTTATCGAAGTTCACCACGCCATTGCTGAGTGAAGCAAGGGCGAATGCATTCTTACCTACGTTGGCAGCGGACAAACCGATCTTCTCACTGCGGCCATATCCTACTGCAATACCGATGGTATCGGGATGGGTGCCGGGGATGATCAGCGCAGGTAATTCAATGCTCTTATTGCCAACAGTAACTTTTACTACTTTCTTGGGTGGGTTCACTTCGTAGCTGTCTGCCTGACCACCGTTGTTGAGGTCGATGTCCAGCAAAGTCCTGGCCATGGCAGGTGAAACAATCACGTAGTTATCCCAGGTAGCACGGGTAATGGGGTCGGGCATTTCCTGTAACCAGGGATTTGCAGCGCCCTGTCCGGCTCCGATGGCTATTTTTTCATACAATACCAACTCTACCTTTCCACCTTTTTTAGCAGCACCGATAGCCGATACGGCGTTGGCCAGTGAAGCGCCGTTATAGCTGGCAGCTTTAGCAGCTGTTTCACCAGTGGGGTTGATCACACCGTCTTGCAGCGCTTTATCCCATCCGGCAGCACCACCCAGTTTGGTGCTCCAGTAATTTTTGAGGAAGGCCAGGTAATCGGTAGCAGCGCCGCTCCATTTGAGCAGGCTGTCTTGCCACTGGCGTGTTTTGAACAAAGGATAGATCGTAGGCTGGATGAGTGAGAAATGACCGGTTTTGGCTTCTGCATCGCCCCAGCTTTCCAAATAGTGATGATCGGGCGCTACGAATTTGCAGAGCTCAGCGGTTTCATCCACTTTACCGGCGAAAGAAATAGTCGTTTTTACTTTTTTCAGTCCGGCTTTGAATTTATCTGCATCAAACCAGCTATATGCGGGATTGGCGCCGTATACCAGCAGGGTGTTCACCGCACCTGCATTCATGTCTTCTACCAGTTTCACAAAATCGGCGTCGATGCCCTGGCGGGTATTGTTCAGTACCGACCAGTCGATGGTAGTACCATTCGCATTGATGGCGTTGTTGATGGCATTCACCACTGTTTGCACATTCACATCATTGCTGCCGCTGACTACCAGCGCTGCACCTTTGTTGGCGTTCAGTTCTTTGGCTGCTTTTTCAATAGCTGCTTTCAGTTTGGCATCGCTGATACCTGTTGCACCCTGGCCGTTAACGGCATTCAGCAGGGCTACTGCTACCGCACCTGTTTCTGAGGGGCGGTGTAAATATTTTTCATCTGCGTTGGAACCGGTGAGACTGGCTAAGCTTTCGAAATGAATGTGCTTGCTCATCTCAGGATTCTTCTCGTTGATCTTTTTGCCGGTGGCATATTGTTTGGCAAATTCAACCGGGCTCAACCAGGTGCCGAGGAAATCGGCATCGAGGCTTACAATTGCTTTTGCTTTGTCGAAGCGGTAAGAAGGAATACCCCTTACACCGTAAGATGCTTCATTGGCCAGCAACAGGGCTGAATAAGAAACCGCATCGTAAGTTACGTGGCGGCTGCCGGGATATTTGGCCAGCAACTGGTTGATCGCTTCTTTGGTGGAAGGAGAAACCACGGTGCTGGTAAGCACTACTACGGGACCGTTCAAAGAAGCGGCTACCGCTTTATCTATTGCTTCAAAAGTTACTTCTTTACCATCGATGGTGGGGAAGCGCAGGCGTGCGGTATCATAGAGGTCGAGCACCGATGCCTGTGCACGGGCAGAAGTACCGCCCTGGGTGATAGGGCTCAGTTCGTTACCCTCGATCTTGATGGGGCGTCCGTCGCGCACTTTGGCCAGCACACTCACCACATCTCCATCCTGCACATAAGTGGTAGCATAATAATTGGAAACACCGGGAACAATATCTTCCGGTTTATTCGCAAACGGGATGGCTTTCTTTACAGGCATTTCGCAACTCGCGGCCACGGCGGCAGCGGCGGTGCTGAATCCCAGGTATTTCAAAAAGTCCCTGCGTGGCGCTTTGGCGTCAAGGAAGCTTTTGCTTTCATCGCCAACAAACGGCAGTTCTTCCCTGAATTCGTCTTTTACGTCTTTATTGTAAGCCTCAGACTGATTCAGCTCTCCAAAACTTTGCCAGTGCTTTTTTTGCTCCATAATTATTAGTTGACAGTTGGCGGCCCACCGTTACCGGTTAGCCTGCCTCGTTCTTTGTGTGTTTTTTGTTACTGTTCTAGTAGTGACATTTCTGACACTCTGTACCGCCGATCTTCTCTACGGTAATACCCTTGGCGCTGTCGATCTTTCCGCTCTTCAGGTCCTGGTGGTATTTCTCATAAATGCTGTAGAATCCGTTGTCTTTGAACTGCACCTGTGTTTCGCGGTGGCAGTTGATACACCAGCCCATGCTCAGGTCGGCAAACTGCTTCACTTCCGACATTTTGGTGATCTCTCCGTGGCAGGTCTGACAAGCAACCTGGCCTGCTTTCACGTGCTGTGAGTGGTTGAAATAAACATGGTCGGGCAGGTTGTGGATGCGCACCCATTCAATGGGTTTGGCTTTGGTTTCGTCCCAGGGTTTACCGGACTCATAACCTGCATATTTATATAATTTCTGGATCTCTGCTGTTCCGTTCACTTCGTCACCGGCTTCGTTGAAGATCTTTTCGCCTTTGTATTCGTTGATGGCTTTGTGGCAGTTCATACAGATGTTCACCGAAGGAATGGTGGCCTGCTTGCCCTGGTATACACCGATATGGCAATACTGGCAGTTGATCTGGTTGATGCCTGCGTGTACTTTATGCGAGTAGAAAATGGGTTGTTCGGGTTGGTAATCTTTGCTGCGGCCCAATGCCATCGCGCCTTTCGATACAAAATAACCACCGATCACGAACAGGATCACGGTGAGCATGGCAATATAGCTCTTGTTCTTCCAGAAAGGAATGGGTTCGGCGGTATCGTGACCTTCGTGCTTATCGGCCAGTTTTTTCAGGTTTGAGTTCACCTGTAACAAGATCAGGGCTACAACGGCCAGGATCAGGGTGAGCACGCCAAAAAGGAGACTGTTATCGCCTTCACTGGTTTTGGCATCGGCAGCCGGGTTAGCGGCGCCTGCTGCGCCGGCAGCGGGAACGGTTTTGATATAATCCAGTACGGCGTCGATCTCTTTTTCAGACAGGTTCGGGAAGCCGGTCATTACAGTAGGACTGTACTCCTTCATCAGGTTGGCCGCATACGCGTCGGTTTGGGCAAAACCTGCAGGATTGTGTACCCATGCATGGATCTTTTTCCTGTCGGACCAGCGATCTTCCACACCAGCCAGGGCAGGACCGGTCAATTTTTTATTTACTGCGTGACAGGAGGCGCAATTGGTATTAAAAACGGTCTTACCATCCTGTGCGGAGGCGGGATTCACTAAAGAAAGGCCCATTAAAAGAACTGCACTGAGGAAACTGGTTTTGGCTATACGACTAAGAGATATCATATTCACAAACGTGGTTCTTGGTGTGGAAAAATATCCGTGAACGGCTGCAAAAATATGACACGTAGCTGACAAAAACCAAACCTTCTCAAAAAATTATTTACCCTTATCAGGGTTGAGTTTCAGCGAATTTGGCTGCTTTTATTTCTATTTACGGAATGTTTATGTCAGACGTTTTAGTGTAGATTTGACTCATGTCTAACTACTCTCCCATTCGTATTGCCATTTTTGCTTCGGGTGCCGGCTCCAATGCCGAAAAGATCATCGAACATTTTACCGGTCACCCCCGGATCAAAGTGGCGTTGGTAGTTTGCAACAAACCTGATGCCGGAGCGCTAAACATAGCTGCCCATCACCAGGTTCCGGTATTATTGATTGAAAAAGAACCTTTTTTCAGGGGCGATGCCTATGTAGCTGCCCTGAAACAGCAGGAGATCGGGTTCATTGTGCTGGCCGGCTTTCTCTGGAAGATTCCGGCAGCCCTTATACAGGCTTATCCCAACCGCATCATTAATATACACCCGGCCCTTTTGCCCAAATACGGGGGCAAGGGTATGTATGGCAGGCATGTGCACGAAGCGGTGATTGCCGCCGGTGAAAAAGAGAGTGGCATTACCATACATTATGTAAATGAGCATTTCGATGAGGGGGCGCCCATTTTCCAAGCCGCTTGTGTTGTTGAACCCGGCGATACCCCCGAAAGCCTGGCTCAAAAAGTGCATGTATTGGAGCACCTGCATTTTCCCCGGGTGGTGGAAGAAGTGGTACGGCGGTATGAAGAATAAAAGTCTATCTTAATACCATGAAAAAAGCCATTGCATGCCTGTTACTGGTTGTTTGTTCTTATCAAACAATATCAGCACAAACCTCCGCATCCGTAGCAATCCCCGAAAACAAAGGATTTTCTGTTGAACGTTTACAAAGGATCGACAAACTGATCCAGCGATACATCGATAGCGGGTGGATCGCCGGCGCTGTTGCGCTTGTTACCCATAACGGACATACGGTATATTATAAGGCATTGGGTTATGACGATAAAGAACAACACAAGAAGCTGGAGAAAGACGCCATCTTCCGTATTGCTTCGCAAACCAAGGCCATCACCAGCGTGGCCATCATGCAATTATATGAAGAAGGCAGGTTGCTGCTGGATGATCCTATCTCCAAATACATTCCCGGGTTTAAAAACCCTGCCGTACTCAACCAGTTCAATAAAGCCGATTCCAGCTATACCACTGTTCCCGCTAAAAGGGAAGTTACCATCCGCGACCTGCTTACCCATACTTCAGGTATCTCTTATGCGCAAATTGGTACGCCCGTTGCCAATGCTATCTATGCCAAAGCCGGCGTGGTGGGCGGCATCGGTTTGTTAGACGGCACTTCTGCTGAAAACATAGAGCGGTTGGCACATCTTCCGTTAATGCACCAGCCGGGCGAACATTTCACGTACGGATTGAACACCGATGTACTCGGTTACCTGGTAGAAGTGTTGAGCGGACAAAGTCTCGCCGAGTATTTCCGGGAACATATTTTTGAGCCGTTGGGTATGAAGGACTCTTATTTCTACCTGCCCAAAGAAAAATACACCCGCCTGGCCATGCTGCATTCAGAAGACAAAAGCAAGCATGTGGTGAACATGGAACCGAAAATAGGTATCAATGGCGAGTTTTACCGCGACTATCCGCTTGACCCGGATGGGAAGTTTTATTCCGGTGGCGGCGGACTGGTATCTACTGCTTATGATTATACTCTCTTTATGGAAAGCCTCATGAATGGCGGCGTACTCAACGGCAAAAGGATACTGAGTGCGCATTCTATACGGCTCATGACGCAAAACCAGATCGGCGACCTGTACGTGAACGGATCGCGCCTTACCAAATTCGGGTTGGGCTTTGAAATTGTTACCGATGCCGCCAGTGGCAGGAGCACTTCCCCGCCTGGTACTTTCAGTTGGGGTGGTATGTTCAGTTCTACTTATTGGATAGACCCGCAGGAAAAAATCACAGCGCAATTTGTATTACAGCAGTTTCCCAACAGTCATGGAGATCTTGGTGAAAAATTCAAAGTACTGGTGTACCAGGCATTGCAATAAAGTAGTTACATAAGGTGCCGCAAAATGCGACACTTTTACGTATCTCTACACTTAAAACTTCACATACATCGAAAGATTCAACACCCTTCCCTCCAGTGGTGCCCATATTTCGGGGAAGCGTGGATTGGTGTAAGGCGGGAATACTACCGGGTTGTTTTTGCTCTGCCGATAATCTAACAGGTTTTCGCAGTTCAACACGAAGGAGGTTTTGCCTATTTTATATCCCAGCATCGCTGCCATGAAAACATAGGGAGTGGTGGTTTGCCCGTTGTCGAGATGCTGCACACCGGTATAGGCCGTTTCAAAACCTGCCTTGAATTTTTCAGTGAATTTATAGGCAATGATGGCGGCCAGTTTGTGACGCGCAATCAGGGGCAATGTTGTATTTACTGCATCGTATTTTCTTCTGGCATCTGTATACACATAGCCCAGGTATAGTTCCAGCTCGTCTTCCTTCGCTTGTATATACGTTTCAAAACCGGTGGTTTCAATGGGTGCACCGGCATTTTGATACCGGAGTATCGCAGGTGTTGTTCCCATGCTATCGAGCAGCAGCGGTTGGTTGATGCGGTTGTAGAAAAACGACTGGTTGATGGTGAGGCTCCATTCGCCCATATTGCGTTTGTAGTTGATGTCGAAATTGGCGCCGGCAGACCGCTCTGCTTTGATTCCGGTTGAATAGCCAGCGAGATAATGATAATCCCTTTCATCGAGCTCTGCATTGAAGAGCGTGGGTGTTTTGTAACCGAGTCCGCCGCCCAAACGCATGGTAATGTTCCGGTTCATTTTATACATGAGCGATAAGCGGGGGAGCACGAAAGTACCATAGCTGTTGTTGGCATCTACCCTTATCCCGCTTTGTAAGGTGAAAGCATTGGCAAACTTCCAGTCGTCTTGTGCAAAAAAGCCAAGGGTATTGGATGATTCGTTGGGTATGAGGCTGCTGTCGGGGTGTTGTTTTTTAAAATCATCGCCGTTGAAGTTGATGCCCAACACATAGTTGTGTTGTCCTTTTCGCTGCGAATACGCTACTTCACTGTACCAGCTGAACTGGTTTCCCTTCATACCAAAGACATTGGTGTTCACATCGCGGTTGAAAAAACTGGTACTCGCTTTGGCTGTGAGTTGTGCGTTGTTGGGCAGTTGTTGCTCCCAGGTAATATCGGCCACATTGCGCAGGCTTTTGTTCTGTATGAAGAATTGGTTTTGCGGGCCTGCTGTTTTGTCGAGCACTTTCATATCGCCACCTTTGCGGTCTTCGTAGTTGAGTGTGTAGCCCAATATCACGGTAGATTTTTCTCCTCCGTATAAAAACACGCGCGGGTGAATGAATACACTTTTAACATCGGGTACATCGGAGAAGCCGTCGTTGTTTACATCTACTGCATTTTGCAGTGTGCCGCCTGCAAACAAAGTATAGCCGGCATTTTTATTCCTGTTAGAAAAGAAAAGGTTCAGGTTGTTCTCTTTTAAGGTAGAGCGGTTGAGTGTGAAGCTTCCTTCCGGTGTGCCCAGCTTTGGTTTTTTAGACACCAGGTTGAGCATACCGGCAATGGCGCCGCCGCCATACAAGGTAGAGCTCGATCCTTTTACCAGTTCTACTTGTTGCAGATCGAGCGGTGGTATTTGTAAAATGCTGAAGCTGCCCGAGTAGCCGCCAAACAGCGGAATACCATCGCGCAGTATCTGCGTGTATTTTCCCTGCAAACCTTGTATGCGCATATCGGCATTGCCGGTAGCGGCGTTGGTTTGCTGTATTTGTATGCCGGCGATATCGCCCAATAAGCTAACGATATTGCCGGGCTTGATACCATTCTCTTCGTGCATTTCTTCGGCACCCAGCACTTCTACTTTAGTAGGCAGGTCTTCGATGCGCGAGTTAGTGCGGGAGGAAGAAACAACGATCACTTCCGATTCGCCTTCGAATGGTTTTTTTGAGGGGGTGAGAGTTGTATCTTTTTGGGGTTGAGGGGGAATGGTATCTTTTTTTATCGGGACAGGAGTTGTTTTAACGGTATCAGTTTTTTTCTGCGCAAGAATGATTGTTGTAGGCAGGAGTAAGTATAGCATTACGATTGCTTTTTTCATTGTCCATTCAATTTGATAAGGCCCTCACTTTCGCGACTTGTTCGCTACAAGCGAGGGCCGTTTATTTACATCAGTTTACCATCGGAAGCCAGTTTAGCTTCTTTGGTTTTTCCACCTTTCACCTTGTACTCGATCTCAAAATAGTTTTGTCCCTTTTTGGTTTCTATTTTATAGATTGCTGCAATGGTGGCACCGGTGTGCGCTTTTTTAAACCCATCCAGCACAGCCTGTGGTGTGGCGCTTTGCGGGATGGCCATTTCGGTTTCCAGCCATTCACCTGAAGCGGAGAAATTGGCTGATCCTTTTTTTCCATCCAGCACAAATGATGCCTCATATTCGTGCTTGTTTTCTTTATCCCACTTCACTTCTTTGGCGTTGGGAAATTGTTGGCGGAATGCTTTCTCCGCCGCTTCGGTTGGTTTGGTGTTTTGTGCAAACGCAACGGTAATGAGGCCCATGTATATGAGCATCATTGAAAAAATATTTTTCATGATCTGATTGTATTAGTTGAAATAAAAGATATGCTACCACACAGCGGTGTTGCCGTTGGTATTTTTAATACAGGTAAATGGTCTTATGCGCGAGCCGGGGGATGAAATATACCGGGGCGATAATCCTGGGGAATGTAATCTGTGTTGGTAACGGGTATCAGCGTTGCTGGAACAAGGGGTTGTTCCAGGGTGATCTCGGTAACCGGCTGTTGGTAGAGGGTGCCGGTTTGTATTTGAACGACCAGGTTGGTATTATTTGGATGTTTGGGTTGAGGCGGCGTGTCTTCCTTGTCATTTTCCAGCGCCATGCCGGCCGATAAAAAGTTTTCGGCTATGAATTCCACAAAATTGGTGTCGCCATCCATGTTGAGGCAGTTGTGATAAACTGCCTGGAGCGATGTTACATCATCGTAATTGGCATAGGGCATTACCAGGATGGATAATGAGAACAATACCAGGGTGATTATGATGAGTGCCTTTTTCACTGATGGAAAGGTAAGCCTTATTTTTTAGCCAGGCATCCTGGAGATATACTTTTCAATTTCTTTAATCTGGTCGAGCACCTGTTTGGTGGTGGGTTTGCAGGCTTTGGCTCTGCGGAAGAAATCCTTCGCAGCGCGAAACTCACGCTTGTTCATGAAGATCTGGCACATGCTCAGGTAAGCCACGGCTTCGCTTTCTTTATCGGGTATGCCGGCGCGGATAGCGGCGCGGATATAGGATTCGCCTTGTTTCAGGTCGCCACGTTGCATGGCCATCATACCTAGTTGCAGTTTGTTGGCGCCTTCGGCTTCGGGCATGGGTGCGCCCAGCTCGGTGCTTTTCTTCAGGTGTTTTTCGGCGGTGTCGAAGTCCTGCTTCATCATGGCCAGGTTGCCCCTGATGGTATAGTAGGTAGAGCGTACGGGTTTGAACAGCAGGCCGGGAAACCAGATGGTGTTCAGTATTTTTTCTACTTCTTCAATATTGCCCTGCTCCATAGGTTCCTGGATAAGGCGCAGCGGACCAATGAAGAAATGACTGAACAAGCCTATTACGGCCACGAAATACAAGGGGAAAGTAGGCCAGAAACCGGTTCCGGTAACATTGAGTACCACAGCCACTACCAACAGCAACAAACTCAGCCAGAAACGGTATTTGATGATGATATTATAAAACTTCATAGTCCATTTTGAGGCTGCAAAGATATAATACTTCCGTCATCCCGAGCGTAGCCGAGGGACCTCATTAAAATTTCAGCAATTTATGATCTGTCATCATTGATCTCAATCCAATACCCGTCTGGATCTTGTAGCCATATTTGCAGGATACCGTCGGGCCTCCTGGTAATGCCTTCCTCTTTTCCTGACACATCTTCCCATTTGATATGGTATTCTTTCAGTTTTGCGGTGAAAGCCCTTACTGAGGGCACACTGAAGCAGATGTGGTTATTCTTAAAATGTTTGATGGGTGCATCTGCTCCCTGGATGATGTGGAGGGCGGCGTGTAGTCCGATGCGCATCCAGATATGTTTGCCATCGTGGAAGGGTTCGGAAATGGTGTCGAGGCCAATGATGTTCTGGTAGAAGTTGCCCGATTTTTGCAGGTCTACTACGAAAATGGCCAGGTGGTTGATATTGGCTTTAAGACGATTGTCCTGTGCGTTGGCAGATTGCGTGCAGCAGCCTGCAACCATTAATGCCAGGAGCATGGTGCGCAGATAGTTACGGTTCATTCTCATAGGTTTAGACCTCAAATTACACAATCGCCGGTTAATTCATACATTATCTCCCTGTGAATAAGATAATCCATTATTTTTGCAGCCGCTGAAACCGGATGGTATTGTGTTTCAGCAGGTTTGGTCCCGTAGTTCAATGGATAGAATAGAAGTTTCCTAAACTTTAGATACAAGTTCGATTCTTGTCGGGACTACCAAAGCGGAATGATCTTTATAAAGAAGCTTTATTCCGCTTTTTTCTTTTTCAAAAAGCCTTACCACACCTACATTATAGGAAAATATGGTATCTATTTTGGTGGTTCGATAATGGAAGGTTTGGGACTACAATACCCACAAATACTCATTAATGCTCCAAGAGGCTTAAAATGTCCATCCAAAATTGAGGGAGCATCGCAAAAAATTTGAGGTTTACTTTTACAAATTCGGAATCTTTTCAAATGTATCAAAACCGAACAGACAATGTAACGAAAGCGAACAGTTTCCCGAGTAGACAACACGCAAGTAGTTTAAAGTCAATACTTTTTCAAAGCGGCATATTTTTCAGGGTTTAAAGTTTACTTTTCTTTACCATATAATAAATGTTTGGCTGGCTATATTTTAATCTTGAACATTCAAAAGCCATTTTTGCGAAGCCAATGAATTTTTTATTGGAATAAATTATGGGTATGATAAAAAGCTATTTTAAAACTGCCTGGCGCAATCTTATCAGGAACAAAGGATACAGCGCTATTAATATTGGGGGGCTTGCAATAGGTATGGCAATAGTGATCCTGATAAGCTTATGGATTGGGGATGAAGTATCATTTGATAAATATCATACTAATTCAGTGTTGTTTCGATGTTGAATAAAAAAGTTCTTTGAAATTATTGTCTGTATTGGGTTTCAGCGGATTTTGGAATG
>WELA01002976.1:0-52486 GCA_009602735.1 Mesotaenium endlicherianum
AGCAAGCGTAGCGCGCCGAGGGACCTCCTCAAAGCTGCAGCAGGTCCTTCGACTCACTGCGTTCGCTCAGGATGACGCAAAAAAAAGTCTGACTAATTAATAGCCAGACTTAAAATGTAGTGTCAGTTATTGGGAATTAATACCTGTTGTATCCACCACCATTGCCGCCACGATCGCGGTTGTATCCGCCACCGCCGCCACGGCTTCCGCCGCCGCCATAACCGCCACGGCTTCCACCACCGCCGCCACCAAAGCTTTTCTTTTTAAAGCCGCCTCTCTCGCCTTCAGGACGAGGAGTAGATTCGTTTACAACGATCTTGCGACCCAGCACTTCTGTATCGTGCAGTCCGCTGATCGCGCTACGCGCAGCTTCATCATCCGCCATTTCAACAAAACCAAAACCTTTGCTACGGTCGTTGTTGAATTTGTCAGTAACAATCTTAGCGCTTGTTACTTCTCCATAAGGCGCAAAAAGATTTTGCAGGTCTTCGCTGGTCATGTTCCAGTTCAGGTTTCCAACGTAAATGTTCATGTTTGAAAAAAAAATTAAGTGATCAAAAACCAATGAAAAACCAGTAACCAAGAACCCTGAAACATTTACGTAAAAACGTTCTGAGACATGGAAGAACTGTCATTGGACTCCCGAAGGTAGTGTTTTTATGGAAAAAGCAACTTTTTTTTCGTCAGGCTATTTTTTACCCACAAAAAAGCCCCGCCAGCATGACCGGCAGGGCTTGAATTTCAATGTCAAAACAGTGAAATGAGCTTTTATTCGCCCACCACCTCAAAATCGATCTCGGTAACCTGTCCGTTGCCGAAGTCAATAGTAGCTTTGTAAGCGCCCAATTCCTTCACCTCACCTACAATAGAGATACGCTTGCGGTCGATCTCGTAACCTTTCTGGTCACGAATAGCACGTGCGATCTGCAGAGAGGTAACAGTACCGAAGATCTTGCCGCTGGTACCGGTTTTAGCGCCAATTTTCACAGGGGCTGCCTTCAATACCTCGATCACTTTGTTGATCTCAGCCAGCATAATAGCTTCTTTCTTGGCTTTTACCTTCAGGCGCTCTTCGAGCTGCTTCAGGTTGGAAGGGTTGGCTTCTACCGCAAATTTCCCGGGAATGAGGAAGTTACGGGCATATCCATTCTTTACTGTTACCAGTTCATTACGGCCGCCCAGGTTGTCCACATCCTGAATTAAGATTACTTGCATGATTGATTGTTTAGTTCCCAAGAGCCCAGTCTTTATGATAAACTGTCCTCAGTCCACCTACGCCAAGGCTACGGCGGACAAGTTAGGGAAGGTTACTAATAAAGTTTATTTCAACAGATCAGTTACATAAGGAAGCAGTGCCATCTGACGGGCTTTCTTCACTGCGTCACTTACTTTACGCTGGTACTTCAAAGAGTTACCGGAGAGACGGCGGGGCAACAATTTACCCTGCTCGTTCACGAATTTCTTCAGGAACTCGATGTCTTTGTAATCAACGTATTTGATGCCGTATTTTTTGAAGCGGCAGAATTTCTTCTTGGGCTTCTCCTGCTTGATCGCGGTCAGGTATTTAATCTCGTTCTTTGCCATGATTAAGCCTCCGTTTTTTCAGTTACAGCAAATCCGCCATTTCTTTTCTTGTCGTTGTACTCGACGGCGTATTTATCGAGTCGGGTTACCATGTGGCGCATGATCTGCTCATCGCGCAACATTTGAATTTTCAACTTTTCGTTGAGTTCAGAAGGAGCTGTGTACTCCAGTACCCAATAGATGCCAGTGGTTTTTTTCTGGATCGGGTAAGCCAGTGATTTCAAACCCCAGGGAGCGCTGTGCACTGTTGCACCGCCATTCTCAGCGATGAAATCAGCGTACTTTTTCTGAGAAGCTTTGAAATCTTCTTCAGACAGTACCGGAGTAAAAATCACCATCAATTCGTAATGGTTCATTACCTGAATTTTTAGTTTATAATTTGGTTTTTCCCAGTGGATCCCGCCAGGGCGGGAAATCTGCCAAAACAGATTTGGGGCTGCAAAAGTAGGAAAAACTTATGAATTCTTCAAGAGTACTATAAACACAGGAAAATGATCGCTATACCCCGCCTGGTAGCTGTTCCCCTCCCAGGTTCTGAGGGGATAGCCCTTGTACCTGCCGCTTTTCTGCATCATATACGGTTTGATGTGTATGTGTTGCCGGTAAAAGAACAACCCCTCCTTTCGGCGCAACCAGGAAGGGGTAAGCAGGATCTGGTCGAACAAACCCCAGCTATCGCGGTGCGCCAGGGTGCCGATCCCTTTCCGGTAAAGCGCCAACCAGGGATTGTACAGTTCATCCGGCGCCAATTTCCGGGGATCCCCCCTGGCCTTCAGTACATCCACTACACTTTTATTGTCGGGATTATCGTTCAGATCACCCATGACCAATATCCTGGCGGCCGGATCAGCTTGCCGGATTAAGGCAAAATGAGCACGACAGGTGGCGGCTGTAGCTTCCCGGGCAGGAGAGCTCCGGGCTTCGCCACCACGCCGGCTCGGCCAGTGATTGACATAAATATGCACAGTTTCCCCGTCGAGCAAACCCCTGACATATAAAATATCGCGTGTGAAAACAGCATCCTTGCTTTTGCCCGGCAGCGTCACTTGCAACGGGATGCTTTCCTGTGGTTTGAAATATTTCGGCTGGTACAACAAAGCCACATCCACTCCGCGGCTGTCTCTTGAATCGTAATGGATGAAACGATACTGCCGTTGCTTTAGCAAACTGTGATTTACCAGGTCTTGCAATACGGTATCGTTCTCTATTTCGGCAACACCCAGTAACGCAACGCCATCGGGAGAATAATCCGTTCCTATTTCCCGGATCACCGTTGCCAACCTGGTGAGTTTATCGGTATAGATCTTCCCATTGTATCTTTTATCACCTGACGGTGTGAACTCATCATCGTTCACAATGGGATTGTCAACCGTATCGTATAGGTTTTCCAGGTTGTAAAACCCCGCAATGTAAACCCTGTATCTATTCAATTGCACAGCAGCGCAACAAAACAACAAGCAAAAGCAAAGAATGATTTTCAACACGTTTGTTTTTTCAATAAAACTATTTCCTGCATGGCGACTGACATTAAGTAGTTACCGCAAATTTTTCCAGTACCAGTCTGGCCGTAGTCAGTGCACTCATTTTTGAATATCAAAATCAATGCACCTTATGCTGAAATATTTGCTCTTCCTGGCCGCTTGCCTGTTATGGGGGAACCTGCGGGCTCAAAAAAAACCTGTGGATACACTGGGCATGATGTCTGTACAAGTGAATGACGCAGATGCCATGCCTGTGCTGTTGATGGATGAAACGGAGGGTAAACAATCCGGACCTTCATATATGGCTCCATTGCTTACCGCTGCGCGGGATCCTTTCTATGCAGCGGCAACTTTTCAATTCAGTGCATTCCGCTTTCGCATCCGGGGTTATGAAGGACATTATTTTCAAACCACTATTAACGGATTATCCATGAACACTCTTGAAGATGGAAATACGCCCTGGTCGCTATGGAGTGGACTAAACGATGTATTTCGAAATGCCGAAGTAGTAGCAGGTTTACGCAACAGTGACCATGTATTTGGTGGTATCGGAGGCTCGCTTGCAATGAATATACGAGCTGCCAGCCAGCGCCGGCGAATGCAGTTCAGTTATGGCATGTCCAACCGCAGCTACACACACCGTTGGATGTTCACTTATCATAGCGGTATGCAAAAAAACGGATGGGCTTTTTCTTTTAGTGGCAGCAGGCGATGGGCAGATGAGGGGCATGCACCCGGAAGTTTTTATGATGGATGGAGCTATTTTATGGGCATCGATAAAAAACTCAGCGAACATCAATCACTCTCGCTGTCTTTTTTCGGTTCCCCTTTGCAATATGGCAGGCAAGCTGCCATATTGATGGAATCCATAGCGCTCCTGGGAACAACCAGGTATAATCCTTATTGGGGTTACCAGGGCAGCCGGAAAAGGAATGCCAATACCAGCATAGCCCACCAGCCTGTGTTATTGCTTACACATGAGATGAAATTGAACCATCACATCAACTGGTTGAATTCTTTTGCATGGATAAGCGGATGCCGCAGCAGCACGGGACTTGATTGGTACAAAGCGGCCGATCCAAGGCCAGATTATTATCGTTACCTGCCTTCTTTCCAATCAGATTCATCGCTGCGTGTGCTTACGGCCGATGCCATCAGGGAGCAAGTATCCCTCCAGCAGATCAACTGGGAAAAATTATACCAGGCAAACAGGGAGTCTGTTGAAACGATCTCTGATGTCAATGGCGTAACGGGAAGGAATGTACAGGGACTACGATCGCGTTATATCATCGAAGAAAGGATGAATGCCCAGCAGCGGATACATTTCAGCAGTTTACTAGCAATGGAAGCCAGTGAACGTCTTATGTTGAAAGGGGGGATACAGCTCCAATACCAGGCACAGCATCATTACAAAAAATTGAATGACCTGCTGGGCGGTGAGTTTTATGTGAACTGGAACCAGTTTGCAGAAAGAGATGCGATACAGAATGCCGATGCTATTCAGTACGATCTGGATCAACCCAACCGGATCATCAGGAAAGGAGATGTGTTTGGATATGATTACAGTTTATTCAGCCGTTCGGGAACTGCATGGATGCAAGCATCTTTTACCGGAAATAAGATCGATGGTTTTGCTGCTGTATCGCTTACGCATACTGCTTACCAGCGCGAAGGACATGTACGCAATGGGTTATTTCCCGGCGCCTCCTTTGGCAAATCTGATCTTGTTACATTCAATACCCATGCTGTAAAAGCCGGGTGTACTTATAAGCTGGACGGGCGGCGGTATTTCTTTCTGCATGCAGCATTACTTACCAGGGCGCCGCTTGCTGCCGACTTGTTTATTTCACCGCGCACCAGGGATACCAGGCAGGATGTACCGGTCAATGAACAAGTGCAATCAGCCGAGGCAGGCTATGCATGGAATACACCACTTATCAGGTTCAGGCTAACAAGTTATATCACACGGTCACAAAACGGACTCGACCTTCTTTCATTTTACCACGATGAATACAAAAGCTTTGTGAACTATGCCATCAACAACATCGGCAAACTATACTACGGTGTTGAAATCGGAGGAGAAGCACAACTAAATACGAATTGGTCATTGGCTATTGCGGTCTCATTGGGGCGGCATTATTATAACAGCCGGCAACAGGTATCAGTGAGCCTGGACAATGATGATTATATAGTGGCCAAAGAAGAAATATACATCCGGAATTTCCGATTGCCCGGATCGCCGCAGGAAGCGTATCACACGGAACTGCGTTATCAGTCGTCCCGCTCTTTCTTTTTTAACCTGGCTGCCAATTACAGCAGGCAGCGATGGCTCGACATGAACCCGTTTCGCAGAACCTATACTGCGTTGCAGGGCATAACGGAACAAAGTGAACAATGGAACAAGATCATTGGCCAGACTGTGTTGCCACCCGCATTGATCATGAACCTGTTTACTGGTAAGTCATGGTTGCTGCGCACAGCACAAAAAGGCAAATACAGAACATTACAGGGGTATATCAGTGTCAGCAACCTGCTCAACCAAGTTTTTATAACGGGAGGATATGAACAACTCCGGTTCGATATGACAGAGAAGGATGCGGACAGGTTCCCGCCCAAATTTTATTTCAACCAGGGTGTTCTTTTTTCAGCAGGACTCAGTTTTCGTCTCTAACTAAAAATAATTGTATGAAAAACCCTTACCATCAATTGACAGGTACAACATTGTTGTTGGCTCCCATGGTGCTGTTGGTGATCTTCTGTAATAAAAAATGGGATGAACCATCCGGGTTTACCGGGCCGCAGATCAGTGTTACCATGACCATCAAAGAACTGCGTGAACTGCATGCGCCAGGAGGTTTTGAGCAAATTACTTCCGAACAGGTCATTGCAGGAATTGTAGTGGCAGACGACAGCAAGGATAATTTTTATAAATCTGTGGTGATACAGGATAGCACTGCGGGAATAACCATCAAAATGGATGGGTACTCTTTGTACAACACTTTTCCCGAAGGCAGTAAACTGTTCATCAGGTTACGCGGCCTCTGGCTGGGTGAGTATGGGAAAATGTTGCAATTGGGTGGTAGTGTTAACCGTAAAAATCCCACTTCCCCGGAGCTGGGCGGAATTCCGCAGGCATTATTCAGCAGGTATTTGGTAAGAGGCCAACTGCAACAGACGGTAACGCCTAAAACGGTGCGGATAGATGAACTGTCCGATGCATGGCAAAGTCAGCTCATACGGCTCGAGCAGGTAGAATTTGCTGCATCAGATACTGGGAGACCTTATGCAGATGTGTTGAATAAACAGCCTGTTAACCATGTACTCAAAGCTTGCGGTGGCGGAAGCATTTATGTGCGGACCAGCCCCTATGCCAAATTTGCCGCCTTACATACACCCAGGGGCAATGGGAGTATCACAGGAATTTACACCGTGTATAAAACCGAAAAGCAATTGCTCATCAGGGATACGGGTGATGTGCAAATGAATGAGCTCCGTTGTACTGGAAACGGAACACGCACACTGTTGAGTGAAAATTTTGGATCACAGGTTGCAGATACTGTTGTGCAACTGCCAGGATGGAAACAGATAACGGAAGCGGGCGACAAAAAATTCATAGCGAAAAAAACCGGAGGAAAAACCTATGCCGAATTATCGGCCTTCGCCACCGGCCAACCGCAGGTAACCACCTGGTTGATCAGTCCGCCCCTGAATTTCAGCAGCAGTTCCAATGAACAGCTACAATTCAAAACAAGGGATGGCTACGATAACGGAGCTACGCTGCAAGTATTGGCCTCTACCAATTACGATGGGGGAAATAGTCCCTGGAAAGCTAAATGGACCGTACTTTCTGCCCAGGTTGCCAAAGGGTCTGTTACAAACATAGCTGCCAATTGGGTCAGTTCGGGAAACATCAGTCTGCGCAGCTACCGGGGACAGGTATATATTGCTTTCCGGTACGAAGGTGCCGATCCGCCACAGACGGCCCTTAAAAGGACTACCTTGTTCCAACTCAGCGATATTACCGTTGTGGGAAACTAATGTCATCCTGTCAGCATAGCCTTTTTGGTATTTTCTTTGTTCATTTGCACCGAAAAAACTGATATGCAAAAAGGCCAGATAAGGGTTCAGACGGAGAATATCTTCCCGATCATTAAGAAATTCCTGTATAGTGACCATGAAATATTCCTGCGTGAACTGGTGAGTAATGCTGTGGATGCATCCCAGAAACTGAAAACATTGTCTTCCATCGGGGAGGCAAAAGGAGAACTGGGAGAACTGCGGATCGATGTGGTATTGGATGCCAAAGAAAAAACGCTCAGCATTATCGACCGTGGTGTGGGTATGACGGGCGAAGAAGTAGATAAATACATCAACCAGGTAGCTTTCAGCGGCGCTGAAGAGTTCGTGAATAAATACAAGGACGCTAATATTATTGGGCATTTCGGTTTGGGTTTCTACAGCGCCTTCATGGTGAGCGATAAAGTGGAAATCTATACCAAAAGTTTCAAGGAAGGCAGTGGTGTTTTCTGGAGCTGCGATGGAAGTCCCGAGTTTGAATTGTACAATGTAGATTACAACGAGCGCGGCACCAAGATCGTGCTGCATATCAATGAGGAAAGCGCGGAGTTTCTTGAAGCCGGTCGTATCAAAGGCATACTGGAAAGGTTTTGTAAGTTCCTGCCCATCCCCATTTATTTTTCAGAAGCAGGTGAAAAGAAAGAAGGAGAAGAGAAATCTATCAATAATACCGATCCCATCTGGATCAAAAAGCCTTCGGAACTGGCCAAGGAAGACTATGAAAAATTCTACAGGGAATTGTATCCTTTCGGTGAAACGCCTTTATTCTGGATACACCTCAATGTAGATTATCCATTCAACCTTACCGGCGTATTGTATTTTCCCAAGATCAAGCAGAGCTACGAAATACAGAAAGATAAAATACAACTCTATTGCAACCAGGTATTCGTTACAGATGAAGTAAAAGATATTGTTCCCGAATTCCTGATGTTACTGCATGGCGTGATTGATAGTCCGGATATTCCGCTGAACGTGAGCCGCAGTTACCTGCAAGGCGATCCGAATGTGAAAAAGATCAATGCGCACATTACCAAGAAAGTGGCGGATAAGCTGGAAGAAATATTCCGCAACGAAAGAACATCTTTCGAAGAGAAATGGGAGAGCCTGGGATTGTTTGTGAAGTACGGTATGATGACCGATGATAAGTTCCTGGAAAAAGCGAGCAAATTCCTGGTAATGGAAGATGTTGACGGAAAGTTCTATACACTGGACGAATACAAAACGGCTACCGAAACCCTTCAGAAAAACAAAGAAGGTAAACAGATCATCTTGTATACGACCAACCCGGTTCAGCAGGATGCATACATACAGGCAGCCAAAGAAAAAGGATACCTGGTGGTGAAAATGGAAACCCTGGTGGATGCCGCTTTCATCAATAACATGGAGATGAAATGGGAAAATACCAGTTTCACACGAGTGGATGCAGATATCGTAGACAACCTGATTGACAAACAGGAGAGCAGCAATACCGTATTGAGCAAAGAAGAAGAAGAGCAATTGAAAACGTTGTTCACTTTACAAATTGCCGATCTGAATGTTACGACAGAAGTAAAGGGACTGAGCACCAACAGCGCGCCTGTAGTGGCTACACGCCCTGAATTCATGCGCCGCATGAAAGATATGGCAGGTGTAGGCGGTGGCGGTATGACTGCGTTCTATGCACAAATGCCCGATGAAGTGACCCTGACAGTGAATGGTAACCATCCTATTTACCAGAAGCTTTTGAAAGAAACCAATGCAGATATACAACAGAAACAAGTGAGAACCCTTGCCGACCTGGCATTGCTTTCGCAAGGATTGCTGAAAGGCAACGACCTTACCAGTTTCATCAACCGTAATGTGGAATTGATGCAAGGAAATTAATTGGCACTGTACAAATAGCTCAATATGCCAATGAGACGATGCAAAATAATGAAAGGCCGTTTACGAAAAGTAAGTGGCCTTTTTGTTAATTTCAATTTATGCAGGAACAGGCAGGCCCATCATCCATACGCTTAAAAGTGAAGCAGGTCATTCGTGAGACAAAGGATACCCGCTCTTTTATTTTAGAGACTATAGGAGATGTGCCCTTGCAATACATGCCAGGCCAGTTCCTTACTTTTCTTTTCAGGCAGAGCGGTGGTGCGGAAGCGAGGCGTAGTTATTCCCTTTCTTCAACACCTTTATTGAACGAGCCACTGATGATCACTGTTAAGCGCACAACAAACGGTGAATACTCCCGAAGACTGGTTGATAAAACGAAAGAAGGCGATGAATTGCTTACGATAGGCGCTTCTGGTTTCTTTACTTTACCAGCAAGGTGGCACCAATACGGGCAACTGATCTTTTTTGCGGCAGGTAGTGGTATTTCACCGGTCTATGCGCTTATCAAGACCGTATTGTACAGCAACGACACACTTCGTGTTGTATTGATTTACAGTAACCGTTCTCCCGAAACCACCATATTCTACGAATCGCTGAAAGCATTGCAGCAGGCTTTTCCGGGAAGGTTTCAGGTGATCTTTTTATTCAGCACGGTTGCCGATCTTTCTAAAGCAAGATTGAATGTAGATCTCCTGCATCGATTGTTTGGTAGTCAACCTACTGAGCAATTGGGAAAGCAATTGTTCTACTTATGTGGTCCCTTTGAATATATGCGCATGATCACCATTGCATTGCAAGGTCACGGTGTGCCGCCGGCCAATATCCGAAAGGAAATATTCAATGTAGAGAAGCCACAGAAAAGGCCTGCCCCTCCCGATACGAAGCCACACCAGGTAAAGCTTTTGCTGGCAGGCAAGGAATATCAATTCGAAGTGCAATACCCTGTTACCATTTTACAAGCAGCCAAATCGTTGCAAATACCTGTTCCTTACAGTTGCGAAAGCGGCCAATGTGGAACCTGTGCTGCTACTTGCCTGGAAGGAAAGGTTTGGATGTGGCACAATGATGTGTTGTTAGACGATGAGGTAGCCAGCGGAAGAACGCTCACTTGTACCGGATATCCAGTAGGAGGAGATGTATTGTTGCATGTAGGAACTTAATGATGTTCCGGGTTGCTTAGATTGAGATCGATGACTTTCAACTGCAAATGCTTCTCCCCATTCCATTCATTTTCATCGATGGTGAAAACTATGTCGACAGGTGCGTTCATCTGCAACAAATGGAATTTGGAAGCCAGGTTGAATCCAATGCCGGTGAAACTGATCCTTTCCTGTTTTACTACAAAGCGGATATGGTGTTCTTTTACAACACGCGAATAACCTGTATCGGTTACGCGACGGGCAATGAATACGGGCCGCGCATTATCGGGCCCGAAAGGCTCCATCTGTTCCAGTATTTTATAAAGCGATGGAGTGATCTCTGAAAAACGAATGGCTGCATCAATGACAATCTCCGGTATCAACAAATCATCAGTGATCTGAGCGGCCACTACTTTCTCGAATGCTTCTGAGAAAGGCTGCACATTTTCAGGCAGCAAAGTCATGCCGGCAGCAGCAAAATGTCCGCCATATCCCAGCAGGTATTCGCGGCAGGCATAGATGGCTTCATAAAGATTGAAACCAGCCACGCTTCTGGCGCTGCCGGCAACATAATCACCACTGCGTGTGAGTACCACAGTGGGACGATAATATTTTTCAATGAGTCTGCTCGCTACGATACCCACTACACCTTTGTGCCAATGCTCCTGGTATACGACAGTCGTTTTCCTCTGCAGGTTTTTCTCATCGTTTTCGATCACCGCTAATGCTTCTTCGGTAATGGTGCTGTCGGCTTCCCGGCGATCGGCATTATCGTTGTGCAACATTTCGGCATAACCAAGCGCAGTTTGGTAATCCTGTTCAATGAAGAGTTGTACGGCTTTCCGTGCATCGTCCATCCTTCCCGCTGCATTGACCCTGGGTGCAATCACAAAAACGAGGTTATTGATAGATAGCGGTTTGCTGATACCTGCCAACTGCATGAGTGCCCGTATCCCGTTATTTGGTGATTCATTCACCTGCCTGAGTCCGTAAAAAGTCAAGGTCCTGTTCTCTCCGGTGATGGGTACAATGTCAGCCGCGATAGCGGTAGCCACCAGGTCGAGATAGGGGAGATAAGTATCGGCAGGCAGCGATAGTTTTTCACTCAAAGCCATCATCAGCTTGAATCCTACGCCGCAGCCGCAAAGTTCTTTATAAGGATAAGGGCAGTCGGCTTGTTTGGGGTTGAGTATGGCTGCCGCTGCAGGTAATACCGGTCCTGGCAAATGGTGGTCGCAAATGACAAAATCGATGCCCAGTGTTTGTGCATATTCAACCAGTTCTACCGACTTGATTCCACAGTCAAGCGAAATGATCAGTGTAAACCCTTTTTCTTTTGCAAGATCGATACCCGGTTGTGAAATGCCATAACCTTCACGGTAACGATGTGGAATATAAAAATCTATGCGGTCATAAATAGTATGAAGATAGCGAAAAAGACAGGCTACGGCAGTAGTTCCATCTACATCATAATCGCCGTAAACCATGATTTTTTCATGACGTTCAAAAGCCAGCATGATACGGTCAACGGCTTTCTGCATGTCTTTCATCAGCCAGGGACTGTGCAGGTCTGATAGCTGGGGACGGAAATATTGTTTTGCTTTATTAAAGTCATCGATGCCGCGCTGCACCAGTATACCACAGAGCGTCTGATTGATTTTCAGCGCTTCATGGAGTGCCAAAGTTTTGGCCTCATCCTGCTTCGCTATTTGCCATCGTTTCTGCATCAATATTCCCGGTCTGTGGTATAACGCACCAGCTCTTCAAGTGCGCTTCGCACAGGCGATTCGGGAAATTCGTGCAGAATGGCCAGGGCCTCATTGCGGTAGCTCAGCATTTTTTCCGTAGCATACCGGATACCGCCTGACTGGGTAACCGCGTCGATGACGAATTTCACTTTATCTTTTTGCTGGTTCTCGTTCCTGATGATGTAAATAAGTTTTTTCTTCAGTTCTTTTTCGCAATGATTGAGGGTATAGATCAAAGGCAGGGTCAGTTTTTTTTCTTTGATGTCGTTACCGGTGGGCTTGCCTATATCCTGGCTGCCATAATCGAACAGATCATCTTTTATCTGGAAGGCCATGCCCACTTTTTCACCAAAAAGCCTCATTTTTTCAACAGGTACCGGCGAATCGAAGGTAGTAGAAGCGCCGGCCGCACAAGCCGATGCCAGCAAAGAGGCGGTTTTGCCGTTAATAATTTCGTAATAAGTGGCTTCTTCCAGGTTAAGTTTTCGTGACTTCTCCATCTGCAACAGTTCTCCTTCGCTCATTAGTCTTACTGCTTCGGTGAGGATTTCCAATACACGATGATCTTTATTATTGAGTGACAGGAGGAGCCCTTTCGACAGCAAATAATCTCCTACCAACACGGCTATTTTGTTTTTCCAAAGCGCATTAATGGAAAAAAATCCCCTTCTTTCCAGGGCATCATCTACTACATCGTCGTGCACCAGGGTGGCGGTATGGAGCAGTTCAACCAGGGAGGCGGCGCGGTAGCTGCTATCGTTGATATCCCCGCCCAGCTTGGCACTCAGGAGTACGAACATAGGCCGGAGTTGCTTCCCTTTACGCTTTACTATATACTGCATGATCCGGTCCAGCAGGGCAACCCGGCTCTTCACAGCTTCCCTGAAATGGGATTCAAACCTTACCAATTCCTCTGATATGACCTGTTTTGCTAAATTCATTGTCCAAATATGCTGCAATATAGCAGGATAGATACAATATCAGATACAATAAACAGGGGTCAGGCAGCGTTATTTACTTTATAAATGTCTGTAAACCTGTTCGATGGCCCTTTTGGCTGTGAATAAAAAAAACCTGATAAAAGTTGGATGAATGTCATATACAGCATATTTTTGTCATGTTTTACTTGAGATCGGTTAAATTCTTAAATATCAATTATATCTTATGGCAAGCAAAAAGTTACTTTCAGCCGCAGCGCTGGTCCTGCTGTTACAGTCGGTCGGTATTGCTCAGACGGATTGGGGTTGGGATTGGAAAGACACATCTAAAATCGCTGTGAAAAACCTTCCACAACACAATGAATTTCTGAACAATCAATACCCGTACCCGGCGCAGCCCCGTTCTCAGTGGGAACTGGGATTTGGTGCAGGCCCCTCTTTCATTTTCGGAGAGGTAAAAAGTAAAGTAGGATTTGGTGGTACTATCTCTTTGAGAAAGGCCTTCAGTCATACTTTCTCTTACAGAATTAATTACACTGGTCTGTTGAATTCCGGTGAACCTACTGTTTATGGCACTTCTGTTGGTCAGTATGCCTACAAGAGCCAAACACATTCACTGGGTGTAGACCTGATCGCTTCTTTGAACTCCGCCAGTCACTACAGGGGCAACCCCAAGACCAACATTTATGTGTTGGCTGGTTACAGCCTGGTAGGGCACAGGGTATTGTATAAGAAACCTGTTGGACCTTTCGCCCAGCCTGGTGGCTACAACACCTATTATGGTATTGGCGATCCTAACTCACAGAATGGTCTGATCAACACTTGGTTTGGTGCCAACATTAACGGCAGACAAGGTTGGGCAATTATGCACATGGCTACTGCCGGTGCAGGTGTTGCTTTCAAGCTGAACAAGCAGGTTAATCTGGGTCTTGAACAGAAGTTCTACATGGCCGTTCCTGGTTATGATTACCTCGACGGTTACAAAGGTGCTAACAGTACTAAAAACGACTTCATCTCTTTCACTACTGCCCGTTTGAACATCAACATCGGCAACACTTCTAAGAGAGTGGAACCTTTGTGGTGGCTCAACCCCAACAACTATGTATACAACGAGCTGAACTCACCCAAGCACATGAAGATGCCTCCGGTGGTTCTGCCTGACTCTGATGGTGATGGTGTTACAGATCAGTTCGACCTGGAACCCAACACGCCCAAAGGTGCACGTGTTGATACACATGGCAGAGCAATGGATACTGATGGTGATGGTGTTCCTGATTACAGGGATAAAGAGCCGCTGACTCCGCTTAACTGCTTCCCTGTGAATGCTGATGGCGTAGGTACTTGTCCTGAGCCTGCATGCTGCAAAGAAATCAAAGACATGATGGCTAACATGAAAGCTGCTAAAGCTGAGTGCACCATCGGTGGATTGCCCAGCATCCAGTTCAAAGGAGCAAGCGCTAAACTGTCTAAAGAAGCACAAGCTTTACTGGCTGATGCAGCTGTTAAGATCAACGCTAATCCTAACTGTAAAGTAAAAGTGATCGGTTACGGTGCTTCAAGCAAAGCTGCTCAACAGCTGAGCTGGGAGCGTGTAAACGCTGTGATCAAATACCTGGTTGAAAAGCAAGGTGTTGCTGAAAGCAGGTTCATCTTCACTTATGGTCAGAATGGCGATGCCAACACTGTTGACCTCCAGGGTACAACTGAAGAAGGTCCTAATTCAGTACCGGCTCCTCACCCTAACCTGAAAAGCAGAAAATAATCTGAACGGTTCCTACCGTAAGGATTAAAAATAAAAGCCCCGTATCGTAAGATGCGGGGCTTTCTTTTTGTGAAGATGTATTTGATAAGTAGTATGTCTTAACTGAGCAGTCCAAAATGTAACTCGCCAAAATTCTGAAGCGAAGACAAACGTAAATCGGCCGCGCCCCATTTTTCTTCTTTTAATTCTGCAGCGGCGGGTACTACCACGCATTTCATACGTGCTGCCTTGGCAGCAATCAATCCGTTGAAAGAATCTTCGAAACAAAGACAGGCAGTAGGATGGCTATTCAGTTCCTGTGCACAGTTGAGGTATACTTGCGGATGAGGTTTACCGTAATCGAGTAATTCGGCAGAACAGGCAGCGGAAAGAACATCTTTTATACCAGTCATGCGCACCACCAACTCAATCAATTCCGGTGGTGAAGAAGTAGCCAGACCGATCTTGAATTCTTTTTTTAGGAAAAAATCAAAAATATAAGGTACACCCTGCATCACCCGTCCTTTGCGCTCAATTTTATCAAGTACAAGTGAAATGATCTTTTTTTCTGCCCGTAATTGTTCAGAAGGGTCGATTTTGAACCAGGCCAGCCACCATTGTACAAACTCTCTCGTACGCAAGCCGGTAGTGCTTTTGTATTGTTCATCGGTAAAGGATACGCTATAAGCTGCAAATACTTCTGATGCTGCTTCATTCCATAGTGGCTCGCTGTCGATCAGCAAACCGTCGATATCGAAAATAACGCTTGTTAACTGCATAATAAATTATTGAGGAGCAAAAGTATTGGTAGCAAAGCATAGATGCGTAGAACAAGCTGCTATTTTATCATAACTTATTTACTCATGGCGAGCCTGAACCCGGTGGCATTGTTGCTGAAATCCAACTCATGTCCTTCGCGGTTGGATATGCGAGACGACCAGGATGATTGCATGAAGGAGCCGCCACGCAATACTTTTTGCGCACTTAACTCAGGGCCTATGGGATTGACACGTGTGCTATGGGAAAAATAATCCTCTGCATAATAATCACTGCACCATTCCGATACGTTGCCACTCATATCGTAAAGACCCAACGGATTGGGCTTCTTACCACCAACCGGTGATGTTTTATTGGCATTGTCTTTATACCACGCCACTTCGTTGGCATCCCTGCTGCCGGCATAGTAATATGATTTGTCTTCCAGCTTTCCACCTCTTGCGGCATACTCCCATTCGGCTTCTGTAGGCAGCCTGAATTTTTTGTTGGATAGTTTATTAAGCCGTTCAATGAAATCGTTCGCTGCTTTCCAACTGATCATTTCTACGGGACAATTGGGACAATCCTTGAAGAAACTGGGATTATCGTCTTCCATAACCGCCGCCCAAATATGTTGTGTGAGTTCATACTTACTGATATAGAAACTATCCACTGTAACAGTAATGGCCGGCTTTTCCCGTGTAGAACAACTCACGCCTACTTCATTGGTACAACCCATCGTAAACTGTCCGCCTTCTACCAATACCATGCTGCTGTCGAGCTCCTGCAAGGCCGCTGAAAGTGCTGCCGTACCATCATCAACATCATAATTGTTTGCTTTGAGCAGGGCCATAACTTCAGACCGGCTGCCGAATTTGGTAAGTAACACCTTGAGTTGTTTTTTCTTTTCTATCCGGCTCATGATTGCAGGAAAGAACCGGGCTCCTTTTTCGATGAACAATTTGATCACATCGGTATCTGCATTGATGCATGCATGCGCCAGGGGTGTGGCGTAAATCTCTTTATTTTCTGCAAACCGGCCGCCGTAATTGTTGACGCCCACGCCGTGTTCAAAGAGGTAACGAAAAACAGTGGTATCGCTTTTTACATCGAGTGCATAATCGATGATCCTTTTGCCGCCGATGATCGCTTCTTCCAGGCTGTCTTTCCGGATAAAAAAACCAATATCGCTGCTTCGCGATGCCTTCAATGCAATTTCGATATTATCGCTTAGCGGCGCTTTACCTGCCTGAACGGCATCAATGAAACGGTAAGATTCGTCCCTCGTGATCTTGTCCTGGTCAATTTTGATCTCTTTGAAGAAACGATCCCGTTCATCTTTCATGGTGAAAGCCACTGCAGAATCGGAATAGTTTTTAACCAGTGATGCCAGTTGATTCTTATCGTTCAGAAAAAGATCCCTGGATTTCAATACCTGGTCAGTAATACCGCTTTCGCCTTTCCTGATCTTTATTATCAGCGTTTGCAACGCGGTTTTATCATTGAAAATTTGTTTGATCCAATCCCTGATGCGGCCCTCTGCTTCATTTAAAGAAGCAATATGTTGTTGTTTGAGCGCTTCCTGTGCTTCTTTTATCCTGCGCAATTCTTCGAGCTTTTCCTGGTGTAACTGATCATCTTTAACAGGGGTATCATCTACTTCCGGAAAAGTAATAACGATATTACGCCCTGCGTCTTTATCCTGCACAACGAAAGAAGTATCGTACTGTGTTCCCTGTCCATCACTGAGTGAAATGCGCATTTCATCTGTATTGTTGAGCGGGACCCGTTTAGACATCCCAGCCTTGATCTTACCTGCTTCGCTCTCATTGATACTTACGTTGATGGTAGTGCTTTTGCTGGCCTTGAGTACCAGGTAAGCAAATGCACCTTCTTTTTTCTCTTCATTATCATCCCGGAATTTTACCTGCGGTTTAGTACCTGTTTTTTTCTTCGAATCAGTACCTGTCTTGGTATTGGTAGGGGCTTTGATGAGCTGGGCAGCAGCATCCATGACCATCACACAGGCAGCCAGTAAGAAAATGGATTTGAGTAAACAGCGCTTCATAAGCATGCAATCGGGTTATAGATAATTGTTCAGGTAAATATTGTCCAGCAAAGATTTTTGTTGCAGGAAATCGTATTTGTATCCCGATTCCTTGCGGATGAATTCGAATTTGATGTCACGGCCGTTTTCTGCATTTTTCAGTTTAATGCCAATGGTGCCATTCAACCTGTTTTCCACATTCACTTCCAGCAGAAATTCTGAGACCGGTCCAAAAGGCCCTGCTTTGATAGTGCCCAATTTGTGCAGGTCTTCCTGCGGATCCCAGAATTGACATAATTCAATCAAAACGAAATCGGTTTTGCTGGGGTTGATGCGATACACTTTTTTAGATGAAACAGGCAGGGGTATATTCCGGTGGATCAACAGATCGATTTGTTGCCTGTTGCTGTTCGATAATAATAAGCCAATATTATAGGTGCTAACACTTCTCAGCTCAATGGGTGTTACCAGCGAACTGCTGCCACTGCTGAACGAAGCAGCATAAAGGGCTGCACCTTTGGCCACGCTGCTTAAAGGCTGGTGATAAATGAGTTCCTGGTGCGGAGCGATCTTTTGCTTCCAGAAATTATACACCAGCTTGCTGCTCGATGTGCCGCCTATCAATACCAGCTTACTGACATCGGTAAATTGCATACCGAGGGAACGCAAACACCTGTTGACGGCCTGTTCTGTTTTGGTAATGAGTTGGGTAGCTCTCGCAGCATAGCCGTCGTAATAGAAAGTAGATTCGAAAGCATCCCTGCCTATCATGATCCATTTACTGATATTGGCAGGAGTAGCTGCATCATTCAATTCTATTTTGATGTTTTCTGCAATTTTCTGAACACGGTTATTGGTGAGTTTATCGGAAGGGAAGGGTACGCCAAATGCTTTCTCATAGTCGGCCCGGATGGTTTCCTGTACAATCTCATCGAACTCTTTTCCACCTAATTTGTTTACACCATCTTTGGCAATCACATTCAGTTGTGTGCCCGATTTGGTGATGAGTGTAAGGTCGAATGTGCCGCCGCCAAAATCATAAATGAGTATGATCTCTTCGTCTATTTTTTTGTTACTGCTCCCGTAAAACAGCGCTGCGGCCACGGGCTCTTCCACGATGGCGCTGAGCTCCAGTTCGGCCAGCCTGGCGGCTTCAATGACAGATTTCCTTTGCACATCGTTGTAATGGGCAGGCACCGTGATCACAGCCTGCTTGAAACCATCGGGCAGGTACAGCTCCGCATCGTTCTTCACTTTTCGAATAATCAGTGAGGCTACTGTTTCACTGAACCAGGCATTGTTGTCATCGTCGAAATAAACCGGGTCCTGCGTTCCGAAACTTCTTTTGAAATAGGAGATGATCTGTTTATCCGGCAATGATTCGTAAAGACTTTCTGCAAAGCCACCCGCATAAGCCCGGTTCCCTTCAATGATGGCAATGGAAGGTGTGATCTGCTGGTCTTTGTTGTTGGCGTCGGGTATCAGCACAGGGCTTCCATCCCTGCTGAGGGTGGCGGCTACTGTATTGCTGGTTCCCAGGTCAATGCCCAATACCATAGCTAAAGTTTTAAATCTTTTTCAATTGCTGTTACCATATTGTTGTACTGAACAACAAGTTTGTCTCGAACCTGTGCAGCTGCCTGCACATTGCGCAGCAGCAGGTCCACGCTCATTTGCTGTTTCGCCTGTTGTTTTTTTTCTTCACGCATCCGGTTGGCTTTTTGCAACTGTGCCTCCCGGATATTTTTCTCCATCTGCTGGCCGATATTCTGGTTGGTGTCTACCAACCACCGGGCAATATGCGAGGTCCAGTCTTGACTGCTGTCGCTGAACATGCGCTTTGCTTCTTGTTGCAGTAACTCTTTGGCTTTGTTCAGTTCTTTTTGAAATTCTTCCGCTCTCCTTTTGGGAATGCGTTTGCGTAAGTCGGATATGCCATAGCCGATCAGCGACAAAGAGATCAGTCCGGTGCTCACTTTAACCCACATGGCCATGTGCTTGAACAGGCTCATATCGCCAGCTGTTGCAATTACCGAGAGCGGCGCCAGCAATCCGCCGATCACCACTGTTAGTCCTGTATAATCTTTCAGCGCTACCAAATATTCCATAGTGCCTTTTTTAACGAGCTCACCAGTATAGGTTTTATTCATGTAGCAGAAAGAATGAATGGCCTGTTCTTTATCGGGGAAGAGGGGATAAATCCCCTCAGGATTCACCGCTTTAATACCTTTGCTCCTGAGCTGTATGTTCGCCTGTGTAAGCATATCTTCAAAAGAACTTTTGATGAAAGCTTCGTCTTTGCCTAGTTCAGTCCTGATATTGGCTGATACAGTAGCAATAAATTGTTCCAGGAAATCTTTAGGGATAGATGCATCCAGCTTCTCTTTTTTCTCCGCTACCGTTTTTTGTTCCAGTTCTGTGAGGCGATTGCTTTGTTCAACGGCCACCATAGAAAAGCGGCCTGTATTGGGTTTGTTGAGGTCTTCGTATTTGGCAGTATAACTTTTTTCCAGTTCTTGTGCGGTTTTCCGGATGAGTTGCCTGAGGTTGATGGTCAGCTCGCTGTTGTTGAGCGCTTCCTCTTCTTTCCGTGTGATATGGGTATTCTGACTCACCAGTAGCTTACGGGTTTGCGCGGCCCTGGTTTCCGATGCCAGTATCTCATCTAAAAAAAGGAAGGCCGGTCGGATACTGTTGAGACAGGATAGTTGTTGCAACTGCTCAAGCGAAGACGGATGAATATCAGCAGTGAGAATAGTTGAAAGGTGTCCGCTATTAACTTTTTCCGGCGGCAGGAAAAAAATCTTGACCGATTGTTCCGATTGAGCGATGAGGCTTTGAATGTTGTGGGTGTTTCCCAACAGGTCAACCAGGAACATGGCCCGGTAACCATTATTTTCTTTTTTGAAATAACGGATCAGTGCATCACACTCCTGCATGGCTTCATCCCAGATGATGAATGCGATGGAAGGGATTGGGTCTTCAAAAACGCGCACCGTATAATTGAGTTCGTTTTTGATCAGGAGTTTATAAGGAGTTTCATTTTCCTGTAGCGATTGCATGATTTTTTTGCCTGCTGCACTAGCATTGGTGCAACAGAACAGGTCGATATGAAAAGCGGTGTTATCGGCAATACGCCTGATTTTCCGGCCAGACTCTTCCAGGAAACCGGCGAAGCTGGATACAGGTAATTCCTTCAGTAATTCATTGAAACCATCAGCGATATGAAGCAATTCTTTCATGATAGCTGTTGTTTAGAATACATCGATCACCACCGTTTTCATGTACTCGCTTTCTTCCACTTCCTGCACAATTTTATGTATGCTGGTATTATTCAACCGGATGATCAGTTTGGTAACGCCCACCTGTATGGTGTCGTTATTCCCGATCGTTACTTTCTGCGCAATCCTTTGGCTGTTGCCATTGATATAAGTGCCGTTTTTGCTGGGCTTTCCTCCATTGCCGGTGGCATCATCGCTGATCACAATCTGCAAAGGATCTACATTGGTCACTTCAAGCAATGCATGTGTTCTGCTTACATAAGGATCGTCATCCAATACAATGGTAGGACTGCCGGGCTGTGAATTCCTGCCAATGTAATTCTTGCCATAATACAAGGGAAAGGTTTTGGCAGATTGGTTCTCGGTATGCCGGATGAGCCAACCGATCTCTGTTTTAGCGGCAGTTGATGCTGGTTTCGCTTCAGATCCTTTCGCCCCAATGAACTCTGCCCTCATCTGCTTTACTTTTTCGGTATTGGCAATGTGCAGCTGACGCAGGAATTCATTCGGTGCATTTTCAGAAAGGCGCTGAAAATAAGCTAGCTTATCGTTCAGGCGCACGCGGATATCGGCATCAGAAGCCGACTCGGGTAGCTCTAAAAATTCGAGCACTTCGTTTCTTGTCATAATCACTGTATTTTAATGGCCACACGATTCCCTGTTACAGGATCAATGGGGCTTGCCAGGTTGTTTTGCAACAGAATCTTGTTGCACCGCCTCCTTTTTCTGCGGGTGTGTCATCATAATTGATTTACTGGTATCTGGCTTCATAGGGGAGGAAATCTGTGTATGGCGGTTACCTGATGATCGCTGGTAAGCGTACCAAGCTCCTGCTATCAATAATAACAGAAGTAAAACGGGAAATAACCTGCTTTTTGCGGCAACCTTTTTTTTCAGGCTGTTTATGTGCAGGAGGTACATAGAATAATTGTCCTTTGTGTTATTGCGGCAAAGCGCATCTATGACCTCGCTGTAATTACTAACGGGGTTATAAGGAAATAATATTGTTGCAAAGTGATCTTCTGTGAATTGCTCCATCAGTCCGTCTGTGCAAAGCAGGAACCAATCATCTTCCCTGATATCGCTAAGCACGGTATAAGTAATATCGGATGGATGCGTATGTGTACTCAGGCTGCGGGTGATAACATTCCGCTGCGGATGCACGAGGGCTTCTTTTTCTGTGATCACGCCTTGTGCAACCAGTGTGGCTACCAGTGAATGGTCTTTACTTTTATAAACGGGAATGCCATTGCGAAGCTGGTATATCTTGCTATCGCCACACCAGGCGATATAGGCATTGTGCTGACTGAAGAGCAGCAAAGCAAGCGTAGTGCTGGTAGTTGCAGCCGCAGGGTGGGTAAGAATATAATCGTGTACCTGCTGCTGAAAGGAAGCCAGCGCTTCATCGAGTTTGTTTTTGAAAGCCTGCTCTGAATCGACCATCGCTGTGGCCAATATGTTATAATAACAACGCGTGGCTATATCAGAAGCCACTTCGCCAAAGCTGCTGCCTCCAACGCCATCGCATACAATGAACAATGGGATATCCTGCGGCAGGTATCTCTTAGGAAGAATGGCGTCTTCCAGGTTTTTTCTGCCACCGATTTCATTCAATGTGAATGCCCTGATGTTCATTGTTAGTAATTGTTTTTATTCAGCTGGATCCGCTGCCAGCCTGAACCCGATGTTTTTATTTCTTTTGCTCATTACTTCTGCATTGCGTGCTTTGGCATGAACAAAAAAGATATCATTCTCATAATCGCCGCCCCGCAACACTTTTCCCTGCATGGGGGAGGGTTGCAGGTACGGGCCATACCAATCTTCACACCATTCATACACATTGCCCAGCATATCATAGATGCCATGCGCATTCGCCTGCCGGGTACCCACCTGGTGCGCTTTTTTGTTGGAATTCGTAACATTCCAGCTAACAATATTCAATGCAGTTTGTTCTTCCGTAGCAGCAGTATTCAACGCTGCAAACTCCCATTCTGCATCGGCAGGTAAACGGAATTGTTTGAAAGGAAATGTTTTGCCTTGTGCTTTCATTGCCGATAACAGTTTGTTGAGTTGCGCAATGAAAGCTTTCGCATCTTCCCATGAAATACTGTCGGCCGGGAAAAGCGATAGGCTGGTATCTGTGTAGCGGTTGTCTTTCATGATCGTTTTCCACTCAGCCTGTGTCAGCTCATAGGCATCGAGCAGGAAAGGTTTTACAGTAACGGGATGCTCCGGACCATCGAGGTTCCGTTTGGGATCATTGGTGCCCATGGTAAAACTGCCTCCCCGGATATATTTCATAGAGGAAGCCAATGCAGACAATACCTGTTCCTGTTTTGTATCTACTATGGATTTATTGATAAGATTGCCCGGTGCAAAATATTTGCTGTATGCCCAGTATCCGAATCCCGCCATTGCGAGTACTATCACTATTGAAAACAACACGGCCCCTGTTTTTTTCTTTTTAACAGGTACTGTTTCCAGTTCTTTCGGCTTCTTTGTTTTCACGATAGTCACTGCGCCATTGCTTTCATCTGGCACGATATGTTCGGCGGTCTTTTTTTTGCCTGCCTGCTTTTTACTCTTAGCAATATGAGTGGCTACCGGTATGGAAATTTCCAGTGTTTCATCGTTGGAATCAGTGGAAGTACCAACAAAATGCAGCAACGCTGTGGATTGATCCTGCTGGTTTTTGAAAAGACCGATCAATTCATCGATGTTGCTGGTCCGTTTGTTGGCATCGGAAACAATGCATTTGCGCAGTACCGACCTGAAAGGCTCTTCCAGTTTATCCAACCTATCACCAATGCCTTCAGCATTGACGATCTTAGATATCATTTGCGCGGCCGATGTATCGCCGGAACGGGAACCAAAAAGCATATTGCCCGTGAGCAGGTAATAGGCAGTAACGCCAAAAGCCCAGATATCTACATTATAACTGATCTTTTTATTGATGCCATACTTTTCCGGGTTGAATTGCTCGGGCGCCATGTATTCAATAGTACCCAGGAGTATGGAGGCGCTGGCCTGGCTGGAATCGGCATTCTTGCTGATACCAAAGTCGGCGATCTTGGCCACCAGCCTGTTCTGCTTATCCCGTCCCAGCAGGATATTCTGCGGCTTAATGTCGCGATGGATCATGCCCTCATTGTGCAGGTATTTCAATCCCTCCAATACATCAATCAACAATTTTTTGAGTTGCTCGGTGGTGAGCGGATGCTGGCTCATATAGGTCTTGAGCTGACCTTCCTGCACAAATTCCATCACACCGATCTGCACGTCTTCTTCCTGGCCATGCAAATTGCGGCTGGCCAGGGTTTCCACACCATAATATTTAACGATGTTGGGATGAGATAAAGTGATGGCTTTTTTGATCTCGTTGATGATGGTGTACTTGTTGGACTGCTCCTGCGGATGGAAGAACTTCAAAGCCACCGGCATTTCCAGTATCTTGTCATACGCTTTGTAAACGGTAGCAAAGCCACCTTTCCCCAGCAGATCCATTTGCGGATCATAGACGTATTTGTTCAGTATTTCCATGCGGTCTAAGCAGTATTTAAATATACTCTTTTACGCTTAGAATACCATAGGTGAAAACCCTTACGTATTATTTGGCATTGAGGAAAGCCTTCAATTCTATGGCATCATTGGGTTTCATTTTGCCGGCCAGGATCAGGCGGATTTGTCTTCTCCGCAGGGCGCCATCGTATAGCAGTTTTTCTTCATCTGTTTCGGGGGTCAGGGAAGGTACCTGACGAGGCTTCCCATTGGGGTCGAGGGCTACGAAAGTGAAGAATGCTTCATTGCTTTCGTATTTATACTGATGGAGGAGGTCTTCTCCCCATACTTTGAGGTGTATTTCCATGGAAGTGTTGAAAGCCCTGCAAACCTTGGCTTCAATGTGCACTACATTGCCCAGTTTGATGGGATTTTTAAAGCTCAGGTTATCAACCGAAGCGGTCATGCTGGGTGCATTGCAATGTTTACCGGCAGCTATTCCGGCGGCAATGTCCATCCAGTACATCAGCCGTCCCCCCATGAGGTTTCCAAAAGTATTGGTATCGTTGGGCAATACCAGCTCGTTCATAGCGGTGAAACTCTCTGAGGGCTTTTTAACTTCCATGGGGATGATTTGAGCGCAAAGATAAGAGAGTTAAGAGTTAAGCTTTACACGATTACTGATTCAAGGCCTGCTAAGTAGCTTTCATCTACATCGGCGCCGATGCCGGGTGTTTCAGGCAACAGCAGTTGCATACCCTGATAGCTAACACCACCGGTAACGGGATCGGTCAGGTGGCCCAGCAGGCAGGTATCGAGGTCATAAAACCGGATATTATCGTGTGCCATGGCAAAATGCACTTTGGCGGTGAGGGCCAGCCGGCTTTCCAGCATACCGCCCAACATACAGCTGATACCGTTGCTTTCAGCCACCCGGTTGATCTGCCTGGCTTCTTGTATGCCGCCACTTTTGGCGAATTTGATATTGATATAGTGGCAGGCTTTATTACGTATGAGCCGCTCGGCATCATGATGAGTGAAAACGCTTTCATCGGCCATAATGGGAATGGGTGAACGGCGGCATAATTCCGGCAGCCATTCATCATTCCATTTGCGCATGGGCTGCTCGCAAAATTCAATACCGTACCCGGCCAGGGCAGTGAGGATTTTAAGGGCTTCTTCATAACTCCATCCCTGGTTGGCATCAATGCGCAATTGAATGTCTCCGCCAATGGATTGCCGGATCTGCCTGATCCTTTCTATATCAGTGGCGGGGTCTTTTCCCAGCTTTACCTTGATGATGTTCACGCCTTTGGCTTTGAAAGCAAGCGCCTGTTCCGCCATTTTTTCGGGCGTGTCGATACCGATGGTAAGATCGGATTCGATGGACTTTTGTTTTCCCCCGAGGAAGCGGTACAGGGGCTGAGCGGCCGCTTTAGCAGCAATATCATGCAGGGCCAGGTCGAACGCACTTTTAGCGGTATAGTTGCCGGCAGTGAAAAGATCCAGTTCCTGCATCCGGTCACTGATGGCAAGGGCGGACTTATCTTTCCATAACGTTGCAAAATCTTTGGCCATTTCAAAGCAGGTAGCCTGTGTTTCACCGGCGATCATGGGAAAAGCGGAACATTCGCCCACACCGCTTATCCCTTCGCTTGTATGGATGCGGATGAACAGGTTCTGTGCCGAACGCATGGTGCCGGTTGCAATGGTAAAGGGCGCCATGGGAATGGAGTATTTGTAAATTTCCGTTCGTGTAATAAGCATCTGCGAATTTGCGGATTTTTTCCCAAAAGCTTTTTTACTTAGCAGGAAGCATCCGATATTCGTGCTCGAATGACAAATTGGAAAATGAGTATATCCTTTGATAATACCGAAAATGCATTCGCATATAAGAGCGATAAGGACCTGAAAGGAGCCAGGTTTTTATTCAATACCATGGGTTATCCCTGGTTTGTGCAAGTGGGTACCCGTCTTACCCCTTTTATCATGAGAACCGGCCTGCCGGTGCATGGGATCATACGCAAGACCATTTTCAAACAGTTTGTGGGCGGAGAGACCCTGGAAGAGACAGCCGCTGTAGGTGAAATATTGGGTAAATATGGCGTAGATGTGATCCTGGATTATGGCGTGGAAGGCAAAGATGGAGAAGCAAGTTTCGATCATGCCACCGATGAATTCATACGGGTGATCAATTATGCAGCTACACAAAAGAATATCCCCTTTATCAGTGTTAAGATCACCGGCCTGGCACGTTTCAAACTTCTGCAAACGCTGAATGAGGCGCCACGCCTGCGTAGCGGCATTCATGATCATGAAGCGGAGATCAACGAGTGGGACAGGGTAAGGGAGAGAATGTACGCCATCTGTGAGGTAGCTGCAGAAAAAAATATCGGTGTACTGGTAGATGCGGAAGAAAGCTGGATACAGGACCCGATTGACCGGCTTACCATGGAGATGATGGAAATCTTCAACAAGGATAAAGTCATTGTTTACAATACACTGCAGTTGTACCGTCACGACAGATTGCATTTTCTTACCATATCCCAACAGATCGCTAAAGAGAAAGGGTTCAAGCTGGGTATGAAACTGGTGCGGGGTGCTTATATGGAAAAAGAACGGGCGCGTGCAGCAGAGAAAGGTTATCCTTCACCCATACAGCCCGACAAAGACAGTACCGACAGGGATTATAACCTGGCGTTAAAATATTGCATCGAACACCTGGAAGAGATCGCCATCATTGTAGCCACGCATAACGAAGCCAGTTGTCTCTATGTAGTGGAATTGCTGAACGAAAAAGGTATTTCCCATCAACATCCGCATGTTCATTTTTCACAGCTGTACGGTATGAGCGATAACATCACGTTCAACCTGGCTAAAGACGGACTGCGTGTAAGCAAATACCTGCCTTTTGGTCCCATTCGTGATGTGATCCCGTACCTTATGCGCCGGGCCCAGGAAAACAGCAGTGTAAGCGGACAAACAGGCCGTGAACTGGGATTGATCAAAAAAGAACTCCTGCGCCGGAAACAGGTGTAAACAGGTTCTCCCCAGGCTGTTCAAATCATTCTTTTTATCATCACCAACAGTGGCGTACTTTGCAGGCATGCAACAATACCTTCAATTACTCCAACATATATTGGATCATGGTCATGCGAAGACCGATCGCACCGGTACCGGCACGATCAGTTGTTTCGGTTACCAGATGCGCTTCAACTTACAAGAAGGGTTTCCGTTGGTGACCACTAAGAAACTGCACCTCAAGAGCATTATTTATGAGTTGTTGTGGTTCCTGAAAGGGGAAACCAACATACATTATCTGAATGAGCACGGGGTGAATATCTGGAATGAATGGGCAGATGCCGAGGGGAACCTGGGGCCGGTGTATGGCAAGCAATGGCGCAGTTGGGAAGGGACCGATGGCCAAACGATTGACCAGATCAGTGATGTGGTGGCGCAGATCAAAAAAAATCCCGATAGCCGGCGCCTGATTGTCAGCGCCTGGAATGTAGCCGACCTGCCCAAAATGGCGTTGATGCCTTGTCACAATATGTTCCAGTTTTATGTGGCCGACGGCAAACTCAGTTGCCAGTTATACCAGCGCAGCGCCGATGTGTTCCTGGGCGTGCCTTTCAATATTGCATCGTATGCTTTGCTTACTATGATGATGGCACAGGCAACAGGTTTGCAGTATGGAGATTTTGTACACAGCTTCGGTGATGTGCACCTGTACAACAACCATATTGAACAGGCTGCGCTTCAGTTGAGCCGCAAACCTTATCCATTGCCGGTGATGAAACTGAACCCGGAGGTGAAAGACATTTTTGGTTTCCGTTACGAAGATTTTACATTAGAGAACTACCAGTTCCATCCGCATATCAAGGCGCCGGTAGCGGTATAGATTTAAAACAGATGGCATGATCATTTCTCTTGTTGTAGCAGCGGCAGCAAACAATGTAATCGGTAGGGATAACCGGTTGCTCTGGCGCCTGCCCAATGACCTGAAATTTTTTCGCGACACTACCTGGGCGATGCCGGTAGTGATGGGGAGGAAAACCTTTGAGTCCTTATCGGGCAAGGCTTTGAAAGGAAGGATGAATATTGTGATCACAAGACAAAGCGGTTGGACGGCAGAAGGTGTTTCCATAGCACACGACCTCGATGAAGCCATCGCGTTGGCTGCCAAAGCAAATTATGAGGAGCTGTTTGTGATCGGTGGCGGCGAAATTTATCGTGAGGCGATGAACAGGGCAGATCGTATTTATCTTACCAGGGTATACACTGAAATAGCGGGTGATACTTTTTTTCCGGTAATAGACGAACAACAATGGGAGCTGGCATCCGAAGAACGGATGGAAGCCGATGCCAAACATGCATACGCCTACAGCTTTCAATTATGGAAAAGAAAATGACAAAACGGTTCGTATGTATTCTCCCCTGCAACTAGGCATCAAATACCTGAAATATTATGCAACAGCATCCAACGGAAAGGGGCATGGGGTGCATTCGCCTTTTGTATTTGAATTCATCACCCGGGTGCTGAACGACGACCGGCAGTTTTATGCCTATCAACCCATAGAGAACCTGCGCAAGTTATTGCTGGCCGATACCAGAACGGTTGCTGTAAAAGACCTTGGAGCAGGGTCACGTGTAGAAAAAACACAAAGCCGGTTGGTGAAACAGATAGCGCATTCATCGCTCAAACCCGCACGCTTCAGCCAGTTGCTGTTTCGCATGGTGGATTTTTATCAGCCACGCATTGTGCTGGAAATGGGTACTTCCCTGGGCGTTACCACTGCTTATCTTGCTGCTGCTGGCAACAATGCACGGATCATTACAATGGAAGGGGCCGGAGAAGTGGCCGCGCTGGCAAAAAAGAATTTTGAAAAACTGCAGATCAGTAATGCAGAAATGCTGGAAGGTAATTTCGATGATACCCTGCCGGGCTTGCTGGACCGCGAAAAGCGACTTGATTTTGTATTCATTGACGGCAATCACCGTTACGAGCCCACAGTGCGTTATTTTCACCAACTCTTGCCGGCCTTACACGAATACAGCATACTGGTTTTTGACGATATACACTGGAGCAAAGAGATGGAACAGGCATGGAATGATATCTGCAAACACGAGGCGGTTAACCTGACGATCGACCTGTTTTTCATCGGGTTGGTTTTTTTCAGGAAAGAGAACAGGGAAAAGCAACATTTTAGCATTCGTTTTTGATATCTGAACGAAAAAAAGCATAATTTGAATCCATGATTGTTGGAATACTGAAAGAGCAGCATGGCGACAAGCGAGTTTCTCTCTTACCTGAACAGGCACAGGCATTGGCAGCAAAAAAAGTGCAGGTAATGGTTGAGTCTAATGCAGGCGCTGCTGCCTTCGCTTCCGACGATGCGTATCGTGCCGTACATATTCCAACCGTATCGCGAAAAGAGTTATTACAACAGAGCGATGTACTCCTTTCCATTCATCCGTTAAGCACCACAGACCTGGAACTGATCAAACCGCATGCTGTTGTCATTGGTGTTTTTCAACCCCTGTTTAACCATGCATTGATGAAAGAATGGGCACAGCGTTCGCTCACTACATTCAGCCTCGATATGATTCCCCGCACCACACGTGCACAAAGCATGGATGTGTTGAGCAGCCAGGCAAATATTGCCGGCTACCGCTCTGTATTGCTGGCAGCCACTTTGTTTCCCCGTTATTTTCCCATGTTCATGACGGCCGCAGGTAGCATTGCGCCGGCCAAGGTATTGATATTGGGAGCCGGTGTGGCAGGATTGCAGGCCATTGCTACAGCGCGTAGACTCGGAGCAGTAGTTGAAGTGTCGGATACCAGGCCTGCAGTAAAGGAAGAAGTGATGAGCCTTGGGGCCAAATTTATAGAAGTGGATGGAGCGGCCGATGCTTCCAAAGCAGGGGGCTATGCAGTAGAACAGACAGAAGAATACAAACAGAAACAACAGGAGCGATTGGCTGCTTCGGTTGCAAAGTCCGACATCATCATCACAACCGCACAGATACCGGGAAAGAAAGCGCCCTTATTAATTTCGGAAGCAATGCTGGATACCATGAAACCCGGCAGCGTGATCATAGACCTGGCTGCTTCCACCGGGGGAAATGTATTCGCTGCCCGTAACAACGAAACAGTGCAACGCAACGGCGTTACCATTGTTGGCAACAGCAACCTGGCAGCTGATATGCCCTTCGATGCAAGCAAACTCTATGGAAAGAACGTACTGAACTTTTTACAACTGATCACTGGTGCCGATGCGGAACTCCAACTGAATTTTGACGATGATATTGTAAAAGGAAGCTGCATCACACACGGAGGTAATATCGTGCACGAAAGAGTGGAACAACTGGTAGGTTCATCATACGCTTAATATTGTTTTATGGAAAGTTTTTTCGATTGGGTACACGACAATCATGCGATCATCTACATCGTGATCTTATCTATTTTCCTGGGTATTGAAGTGATCGGACGCGTACCGAGCGTGTTGCACACCCCGTTGATGAGCGGCGCCAATGCCATACACGGCGTGGTGATCATCGGCGCCATTATTGTGATGGGAAGGGTTGACCCCGATAATTACATTGCATTGATCATAGGTTTCCTGGCAGTGATTTTAGGAACGTTGAATGTGGTGGGAGGTTTTATGGTTACAGACAGGATGCTTGAAATGTTTAAGAAGAAAAAATAGCTATGGGATTGAGCCTGCTTTCATTCATTTACCTGGTAGGGTCGGTAACTTTTATCCTGGGGTTGAAGATGTTATCGCATCCCGATACGGCCAGGAAAGGCAACCTGGTAGCCGCGGCCGGCATGACGCTGGCCATTATCGGCACCATTTTCTTGTATGAAGAAAATGGAGAACGGTTGCACAATCACCTGTGGATATTCGGCGGATTGCTCATCGGCAGCATTACCGGATGGATAGCCGCAAAGAAAGTGAAGATGACGGCCATGCCCGAAATGGTCAGTCTTTTCAATGGAATGGGCGGCGCCTGCGCGGCACTGATTTCCATCAATGAATATGGTCACCTCGTTGGTCGTGATGCAGCACAAGGAACCCTGCTTACTATTTTATTGGGACTGATCATAGGATCGGTATCGTTTGCCGGCAGTATCATTGCCTGGGGTAAACTGAACGGCCGCATCAAAGATTTTGCTTTCAAAGGACAACAGATAGGCAATATCATATTGCTGTTGTTGACGCTGGCTGCGGCAGCATACCTGCTCTTCAACCTGAACAACGATAATTATTGGTTGTTCTATATCATTTTTGTTGCAGCATTGGTATATGGTGTAATGTTTGTGCTACCCATCGGTGGCGCCGATATGCCGGTCGTGATCTCTTTATTGAACTCTTTCACAGGCGTAGCAGCTGCCTGCGGCGGATTCCTGTATAATAACCAGGTGATGCTTACCGGAGGTATATTGGTAGGCGCTGCCGGTACCCTGCTTACGATGCTCATGTGCAAAGCCATGAACCGCAGTCTTACCAATGTGCTCATCGGTTCTTTTGGCGGCAGCAGTGCCGCTGCGGCAGGTACCAAAGGAGAACAGGGTAGCTACAAAGAAATATCCCTGTCAGATGCTGCTGTATGTATGAGCTATGCCAATAAAGTGATGATCGTGCCTGGTTACGGTCTTGCAGTGGCACAGGCGCAACATGTATGCCATGAACTGGAAAAATTACTGGAAGAAAAAGGAGTGGAAGTGAAATATGCCATTCACCCGGTAGCCGGAAGGATGCCCGGACACATGAACGTATTGTTGGCGGAAGCCGATGTGAGTTATGATAAACTGCTTGAAATGGAGCAGGCGAATGACGAATTCAAAACCTCCGATGTAGTGTTGGTATTAGGCGCCAATGATGTAGTCAATCCTGCCGCTAAATCAGATCCTGCGTCTCCTATTTACGGAATGCCCATATTGGAAGTAGAGCAGGCCAAAACGGTTATCGTAAACAAACGAAGCATGAAGCCCGGTTATGCCGGCATTGAAAACGCACTCTTCTTTCAACCCAAAACCTCGATGTTGTTTGGCGATGCCAAAGCGGCTTTGCAGAAACTGGTAGCGGAGATCAAGAATGCCTGACTTTCTATCATTGCGCCATTTTCACATTACATTTGTAGATGACCCTTCCCCAGTCATTCCTGGATTCGCTGGAAAAAGCAAAAGGCTTCGACCGGGTTGCTTTTGAAGCAGCGCATACAACCGGTGAACAGGTAACTTCTATCAGGCGGAATCCTTTCAAAAAGGAAAATAATGCTTCGTTACCCGAAGGAGTGCAGGTGCCCTGGTGTCTGCAAGGTCTGTACCTTGAAGAACGCCCCTCTTTCACATTCGATCCGGCTTTTCATGCGGGCGCTTATTATGTACAGGAAGCCAGCAGTATGTTCATCTGGTATGTGCTGGAACAGTTGATTGGCGGTAAAACGGCCGGAAAAAAAGTGCTGGACCTTTGTGCTGCGCCGGGAGGCAAAAGTACATTGCTCAGTACTTATTTTAAAGACGGATTGCTCGTGGCCAACGAAGTGATCAAAACACGCGCGGCTGTGTTGGTGGAAAACATCACCAAATGGGGAACAACGCCTGTGGTTGTTACGAATAACGACCCGGTACATTTTCAATCACTGCCTGCTTATTTCGATGTAATGATGGTGGATGCGCCTTGCAGCGGCAGCGGCCTTTTCCGGAAAGATCCTTCGGCCATAGCGGAATGGAGTGAAGACAATGTGCAGTTGTGCAGCCAGCGGCAACAAAGGATACTGGCCGATGTGCTGCCTGCACTCAAACAGGATGGATTGCTCCTGTATTCTACCTGTTCTTATTCGGTGGAAGAAGATGAAGCGATTGCCGATTGGCTCGTTGATGAAATGGGCATGGAATCTGTGCAACTGCAATTACCGGCAGCATGGGCTATTGTAGAAACCAATTCTCCCCGGCATCAGGCAAAGGGTTATCGTTTCTATCCCGATAAAATAAAAGGAGAAGGTTTTTTTATAAGTGTATTCCGGCAAAAGAAAGGTATCGTTGGTGCAGGAAAGAAACAAAAGGAACCGGCTTTACCCCAACCATCCCGGCAAGAGATGCAAATGCTGCAGGCATTCATGCCGAACCTGACCGATGTTGTTTTTTTCAAACAGGCAGATGCCATTCGTTGTATATCCGAGCCTTGGTGGCAGGACCTGAAACTGTTGGCGGGTCAGTTGTATATTAAAAAAGCAGGAACAGAACTGGGCAGCATCAAAGGGCGTGATATCGTTCCATCGCATGAACTGGCATTAAGTTTGTTACCCATCGATCATTTCCCGGCTATTGATTTGCCAAGGGAAGAGGCTTTACAATACCTCCGCCGGAAAGAGTTCCGGGTAGATGCCAAACATGGATGGAATATAATAAGATATGACCATTTGCCGTTAGGATGGGTGAAAATATTACCGAACCGCATCAATAATTACTACCCGGCAGCATGGAGAATATTAAAAGATTAGATTTGCAACATTGCAATCCACAGAAACGTATGAAAAATTTTGGTTGGCTGATCGTTTGTTTTTTTGTTGTGAGTACCGCGCAGGCCCAGGAAAAACTGGTAGCCCTGGGGAAAGCGCCTGCGCTCTATGTTAAACATAAAGTGGCCGGAGGAGAAGTACTGTCAGGTATTGCCAGTCATTATGGAACCACTTCCATACAGTTGGCCAAATTCAACGGCATCAAAGTAGCTACCCTGCTCAAAAAAGGAATGATCCTGAAGATACCCCTTACGCGCAATAACCTGGCGCAGGGGCAGTCAGCCAGCTTCAACGAACCGGTGTATCACACGGTTGCCAAAGGAGATAATCTTTTTCATATCAGCCAGTCGTTCAATAATGTGAACATACAATTACTGCGCGACTGGAACGGTTTGAAAAGAGATGTTATCCGCGATGGACAGTTGTTGATCGTAGGCTATCTCAAAGGAGGAAAAAGAAATGAAGTGGCGGCTGCTCCGGCTGTAACAGCACCAGTTGATGCACCTCCTGCATCTGTTAATACCAGCACACCTGCTCCGGTTGCGAAGAAAAACCAGCAACCACCGGTTACAGAACCGAAAAAAGAATCGGTTGAAGTAAAAAACGAAGCGCCGCAACAACAGACTGCCAATGCCGATATCAAATACGACCCCAAACCGGGTGATGAAGGATATTTCGCACTTCAATTTGCCAACCACCCCGAGACAGCGACGCAGCAATTCCATTCGGGTGATGCGGGCATTTTTAAGACCATCAGCGGGTGGACAGACCGTAAGTTTTATGTGTTGATGAATGATGTGCCTCCGGGAACCATTGTTCGCATCACTTCTACTAGCAACAAAAGTATTTGCGCCAAAGTGCTCGACAAACTCGTGGAAACCAAAGGAGGGGCGGGCTTGTTGCTGCGCATGAGTAATGCGGCGGCTGTGGCGCTCGACATGACGGATGGTAAATCGACGGTTTCCGTTACTTATTTTGAATAACAGTTTATGATGCCTGCAACCGGTAACCGCGCAGGAATTCGGCTACGGGCATTCTTTTCTTTCCTTCGAGCTGAAGGTCCAGCAAGTGAATAAAGCCATCTTTACAGGCAAACTTCAGGTAAGTTTTACCATCGGTAAATACAGCGCCGGGTATATGTTGGTGATCAACCAGTTCTTTTGAACTTTTGAAGAGTTTCAAAATTTTTCCATCCAGCATGGTCAGTGCGCCGGGAAAGGGAGAAAGGCCGCGGATGCGATTGTGGATCTGTGCTGCTGTCTCCGTCCAGTTGATGCGACAATCTTCTGTAAACAGCTTGGGCGCATGCTTTAATTGATCCGGTCCGGGGAACGCCGATTGATCTTTTTCTTCCAATGATCCGTCCAGTAAACTTTGTAAAGTTTCTACCAACAAGGAGGCGCCGATGATTTTCATGCGATCGTGTACTTCGCCCGCTGTTTCATCTTCACCAATAGGAAAACTTTTTTGCAGCAATATATTGCCCGTGTCGATCGCATGCTGCAATTTGAAAGTGGTAACACCGGTAGTTGTTTCTCCGTTGATGATGGCCCAGTTGATGGGAGCGGCGCCACGGTATTGAGGCAACAAAGAACCATGTACATTGATGGTACCCACAGGAGGCATATTCCAAACGGCCTCCGGTAACATCCGGAACGCTACTACTATTTGAACATGTGCCTGCAAAGCGCTGAGCGCTGCCAGGAAAGCAGGGTCTCTCAGCTTTTCGGGTTGCAATACTGTCAACCCTTTTTCAAGCGCATATTTTTTTACGGCGCTGGTGGTTGGTTTCATACCTCTGCCGGCAGGTTTATCGGGAGCCGTCACAACACCCACCACCGAAAATCCGGCGTTGAGCAATGCATCCAATGAAGCCACGGCGAACTCCGGAGTACCCATGAATACAATACGTAAATCCTTCCTGGTGAGGGGCGAAAGGGTATTTGTCATGCTGCAAAAGTAGCCGTTAGTTGATGAAACCAAAATAGTTCTCCTTACATGCAGCCCCGATTGTACTTTTACACATAATTTAATGACAATACAAGACACATGCAACAAGTAAAAAAAGGTGATAAAGTAAAAGTGCATTATCACGGTAAATTAACCGATGGTACCACATTTGATTCTTCAGCGGGAAGGGAGCCACTTGAATTTGAAGTGGGAGGCGGAATGGTGATACCTGGTTTCGACAATGGTGTTACAGGAATGGCCATTGGAGAGAAAAAGACCATTCATATTCCGGTAGCCGAAGCATACGGACCCAAGCAGGAAGATATGATCATGGATTTTCCCAAAGACCGTTTCCCTGACGATATGGTACCGGAAGTGGGCATGCAATTGAACATGAGCAATGGTGCAGGACAACATATCCCGGTACGTATTGTTGCAATAAAAGATGAGGTGGTGGTATTGGATGCCAACCATCCGCTGGCGGGAGAAGATCTCGTCTTCGACCTGGAATTGGTAGCGATCGAAGGAGGAAGTCCTTTGATCATCATGCCCTGATAAAAAAAAGCGTGAGGAGTATCTATTGATCCATCTCCTCACGCTTTTTTATAGCCCAACTAACGCTCAGCTCTTTTTCTTCATCCACCATCCCAGCCAGATACCTGTTACGCCCCAAGCTACCAAAGCATCGATCAGGTGCGCATTGATATCTTTCGTCTGGAACCAGATATGCATCGTATATGCCGAGTTGAGGAACACGATCAACCCGATAAACACAGAAGAAAGGAAGATGGTTCCGAACGACGGACCATTCAGTTTGGAGAATATCCAGCAAGCCAGCCATACCATCACCAGGTTTACCAAAAATCCTCTTCCCATATTGCTGCCCATGTCACTCTTCATGGCCTTATGATAATAAACCTGTGCCCATGGTTTACCCGTAGCCGCTTCACCCATTTTTTTCTGGTCTTCCATGGAAGTTCCGTCAGGGAAAGAAGGCAGCATATAAGCGCCATCTTCTGAGAATTGAGCGCTGAGGTAACTCAGGATACTGTCCTGCTTCGGCGTATACTGTGCACCTTGTCTGTGCAAACCGGTTACCGTCCAGGAAAGGAACTGCCAGAGAAAAATGATGATGGCGCCTACGAGGGCGCCGACGATGGTTTTTTTCATATATAGGGGTTTGGTTATGCAAACAAAATAAACAATGTGATTGGCTTTTGCAATAGTTGTTAGATGTTAGTTGATAGTTGTCAGATGTTGTTTATTTTGTACGGGTAATGAAATTTTTCTAACAACTAACATCCAACAACTGACAACTCACATGGCAACTGGTTACCCATACACAGTTACAGAACGATTCCTGCGTTATGTGCAGGTAGATACCCAAAGCGATCCGCACAGCAATTCTTTCCCCAGTACCAATAAGCAAAAAGACCTGTCTTCCATATTGGCAGCAGAATTGAAAGCCATGGGCATTGAAGATGCCATGATGGACGAATATGGGTATGTATATGCCACGATTCCTGCTACTACTTCGAAACCAGTGCCTGTCATTTGTTTCTGCAGTCACGTAGATACAGCGCCGGATTGCAGCGGTACAGGTGTAAAGCCGATCCTGCACGAATCTTATGATGGCAGGGATATTGCATTGCCCGATGACCAGGAACAGATAATCCGTGTTGCAACCTATCCTTATCTCAAAACACATATTGGCCAGCCTGTGATCACGGCCAGTGGCACCACTTTGCTGGGTGCTGATGATAAAAGCGGCGTAGCCATCATCATGGACCTGGCGCATTACCTGGTTACGCATCCTGAAATAAAGCATGGTACCATCAAATTGTTATTCACGCCCGATGAAGAAGTTGGACAAGGTACGGCCAAACTCGATCTGTCAAAATTGGGAGCATCCGTTGCCTATACATTGGACGGAGGTGAGCTGGGTAGTTTTGAAGATGAAACTTTCAGCGCAGATGGTGTGCGTATTACGGTACAAGGTGTCATTGCACATCCAGGTTATGCAAAGAACAAACTGGTAAATGCCTTGAAGATCGCAGGAGAGATACTCGCTGCATTACCTAAGAACGAATGGGCTCCTGAGGTTACGGAGAAACGGGAAGGATTTGTACATCCTGTTGGCATAAATGGAATTGCTGAGAAAGCAACGATCGAATTCATTGTGCGTGATTTTGATACTGCGAAACTGGCAGTATATGAAAACAGGTTGAAGCAGATGGCAATAGCCGTGCTGGGTCAATATCCTGGCGCCACCATGGAATTTGAAGTAACGGAACAGTACCGGAACATGAAAGAAATACTGGACCTGCATCCGCACATCAGTGCATATGCAGCTGAAGCCTACCGGCGCGCGGGAGTGGATATGATCAAAGAACCCATCCGGGGCGGAACAGATGGCAGCCGGCTGAGCTTTATGGGATTGCCCTGTCCGAATATTTTCACCGGCATGCAAGCCATTCACAGCAAACACGAATGGATCGGTGTGCGTGATATGGAAAAAGCGGTTGATGTGTTGACGCAGCTTGTGCAGGTATGGGAAGAGCGATCCTGAAAAAAAAAGGTGGACTCGTTGCAAAACCAAAAGAATGCCTTAGATTTAAGTGTTGATTATACATTTAACATCAACAATCTTATCTAAAATATCATTGCTATGCCCAACGATTCATTGCACATCAACAACAAAGCAACTACACAAAATACTTACGACGCCATTGTAATAGGCTCGGGCATCAGCGGCGGATGGGCCGCAAAAGAATTGACCGAAAAAGGGTTGAAAGTATTGATGCTCGAAAGAGGAAAACAACATGAGCACATCAAAGATTATGCGACTGCGAATAAAGATCCCTGGCAGTTTGAACACAGGGGCCGGACCACTGCAGAACAAAGAAAAAAATATCCGGTTATACATAGGGGGTGGGCGGCCAGCGAAGCTGTGATGGATGCCTGGGTAAATGAAGAAGATTGTCCGTATACGGAAATCAAACCCTTCACCTGGTGGCGTAGTTACCGGATGGGAGGACGATCTGTTTTATGGGGCAGGCAGAGCTACCGGTTGAGCGATCTTGATTTTGAAGCCAATGCCAAAGAAGGCGTTGGGGTTGACTGGCCCATTCGTTACAAAGACATTGCACCCTGGTACGATCATGTAGAAAAATTTGCGGGCATCAGCGGTTCGCTGGAAGGTTTGCCGCACCTGCCCGACGGGCAATTCCTTCCGCCAATGGATCTTAACTGTGTGGAGAAAGATGTAGCGGCCCGTATCAAAACACAATACAAGGGAGCCAGGCACCTGATCATCGGCAGGGTGGCCAACTTAACGGCGCCCATTCCGGGAAGGACCCAGTGCCAGTTCCGCAACAGGTGTTGGGAGGGATGTCCGTTCGGTGGCTATTTCAGCACGCAATCTTCTACTTTACCCGCAGCCATGAAAACGGGTAATTTAACGGTGCGTCCCGATGCTATTGTAACAAGGCTGCTATACGATAAAGACAGTAAAAAAGTGAAAGGCGTGGAAGTACTGGATGCTGTCAACAACAAGACTTATGTATACCATGCGAAGATCGTATTCCTCAATGCATCTGCGTTGAACTCTGCATGGGTATTGTTCAATACCGCCACGGATATTTGGCCGGGCGGACTGGGCAGCAGCAGTGGCGAATTGGGGCATAATGTGATGGATCATCATTATAACCTGGGGGCAAGTGGCCAGGTAGAAGGCTATGAAGACAAATATTATTATGGCAGACGGGCCAATGGATTTTATATTCCCCGGTTTGTAAATATCGGCAGCGACAAAAGAGACTACCTGCGAGGCTTTGGCTACCAGGGAGGGGCCAGCAGGGCAGGATGGAGCCGGAGCGTTGCAGAATTAGAGATAGGTGCGGGATTCAAAGAAGCGCTCACCGAGCCGGGCGGCTGGAGCATTGGCGCTACAGGGTTTGGTGAAATCCTGCCTTATCATGAAAACAAGATCATGCTGGATGCGAACCGGAAAGACAAATGGGGATTACCGGTGCTGGCCATGGATTGTGAGTTGAGGGAAAACGAATTGAAAATGCGGAAAGATATTGTAGCGGAAATGAAAGCTATGCTTGAAGCATCGGGCGTGAAACAAGTGAATACCTGGGACCAGGGGCATGCGATCGGACATGGTATCCACGAAATGGGAACAGCCCGTATGGGAAGAGATCCGAAGACATCGGTACTGAATGGCCATAACCAGGTGTGGGATGCGCCGAATGTATTCGTTACCGATGGCGCGTGCATGGTTTCTTCAGCCTGCCAGAATCCTTCACTCACTTATATGGCATTAACGGCCAGGGCAGCCAACTATGCGGTAGACGAATTAAAGAAGGGAAACTTGTAAGAAGCAAGGATCAGAAAAATATCCTGGCTTCAGATGTATAGGTTTTTTTAAACTCTTTGGGAGTACAGCCTTTCTTCTTTTTAAAGGTATGGTTGAAATTAGAGATATTGTTGAACCCGCAGGTGTAAGCAATCTCTGCAACAGATTGTGTGGTATTGATGAGCATACGTGAGGCATGACCAAGACGGATATCGGTCATGCGTTCAATAAAAGTCATGCCGGTACGGGCTTTGAAAAAGCGGCTGAAAGCAGATTCCGCCATATTGGTCAGGGCAGCTACTTCTGACAGGGAAACGGGTCTTTGAAAATGTTCATTCATGTATTCCATTACTTTTTCTATACGCCGGCTGTTGTAAGAAAGGTGTTCGGTATTACTGAAAGTGGTGTTGGCGAGCAAACGCGTATGCCGGGAAATAGATAATTCATGCAGGATGGACATTAATTCAAGCACCGATTCAAAGCCCTCTTTTTTATAGAGGCGCATGATGCGATAGGAAAGCAATTTCGCTGTTTCATAAGAAAACAAAACACCCCTTTGTGCTTTCTCCAGCATATTACGCATAGCAGCCAATTGGCTACGTTGCAGAAAACTTTCTTCGAAAAGGTCGTGGTGAAACTGGATGGTTACTTCTGTGATATCGGTGTTATCGCATTTATGCTGAAACCAGGCATGTTGCAGCTCCGGACCAATGAGCACCAGTTCAAGATCGGCAATCTCTTCTATATTATCTCCTACCACACGCCTGATTCCTTTGCCGTTTGTGATAAAGTTCAGTTCGAACGCTTTGTGGTAATGAATGGGCAAATCGAAAACACTCTTGTTTTTATTGAAAAAAACATGGAAGCAATCAGATTGAGCAAGCGGTGTGAACTCCTGCAATATTTCTCTTTGTGCAGCCAATAGAAAAAAGTTTATGCGATAGTTTTATTCAGGACGAACTCGTTTTCTAATATCGGTAATTATTTAGACAAAACTTGCTTTTGATATGCTGCACCATAATAGAAGCTGGAATGCTTATGAATGCTTGTTAGTATAATATTGACAATAAAATATTTTTATCTTTAACTTATATTCTACACCTCATACTGTAACGATTATGCCAGATACTTCTTCGGTTGCTCCAGCCGTTCATTCAACTACTACTGCGTCTCATTCTTATGATGCCATTGTGATTGGCTCGGGTATCAGTGGCGGATGGGCCGCCAAAGAACTCTGTGAAAAAGGCTTGAAAACATTATTGCTCGAAAGAGGGCGCGATGTGGTACACCTGAAAGATTATCCTACTGCCACCAAGAACCCCTGGGATTTTCCGCACCGCGGTAAAATGCCGGATGCATTTATCAAGGAAAATCCGGTGCTTACCAAATGTTATGCGTTGAGCGAAGCTAGTGAACATTTCTTTGTGAAAGACCACCAGCATCCTTATATCCAGGAAGCGCCTTTCGATTGGATACGTGGTTATCAGGTAGGTGGTAAATCTTTATTGTGGGCGCGTGCCACGCAGCGCTGGAGCCGCTTTGATTTTGAGGGACCTGCCAGGGATGGTTTTGCGGTGGACTGGCCCATCCGGTATGAAGACCTGGCGCCATGGTATTCCCATGTAGAGCTTTTTGCCGGTATCAGTGGTAATAAAGATGGGTTGGAAACCCTTCCGGATGGTGAATTTCTTCCACCCTGGGAAATGAATTGTGCTGAGAAAGAACTGCAGCAAAAGATAATGGCAAATTATAAAGACCGGTACGTGGTACAGGGGCGATGTGCGCATCTTACCAAACCGAATGCAATTCACCTGCAACAAGGCAGGGGGCAGTGCCAGGCCAGGAATTTGTGTGAACGGGGGTGTCCTTTCGGAGGATATTTCAGCTCCAATTCCTCTACTATTCCCTGGGCGCAAAAAACAGGAAACCTTACGCTGCGGCCCGATTCGGTTGTGCATTCCATCATTTATGATGAGCAGCAGGGTAAAGCTACAGGTGTGCGGGTGATCGATGCAGTTACCAGGAAGGCAACGGAATTTTTTGCGAAAATCATTTTTGTGAATGCTGCATGTTTGAATACGAATTTGATCTTATTGAATTCGGTTTCACGGCGTTTTCCAAACGGATTGGGAAATGACAGTGGTTTATTGGGCAAATACGTAGCTTTTCACAATTACCGGGGAACCCTTACGGCCAATTATGATGGGCCGAAAGACAAATATTATTATGGCCGCAAGCCAACGGCGGCCATGATGCCCAACTTCAGGAATGTGTACCGGCAGGAAATGGATTTTCTCCGCGGTTATATGGTGCATTTCAGCGCGAGCAGGGGCCGGGCTTCAGCAGAGGGTATTGGTGGTAATTATAAAGATGCCATCACAGAAGCAGGCGACTGGCATATTTTTATGATGATGCAGGGTGAAACCATTCCCAAAGAGACCAATCACCTGCGTTTGAGTAAAGACCAGAAAGATGAATGGGGTATCCCGCAACTCGTTGTTTCGGTAAAGTATGATGAAAACGATGAGAAGCTGCTCAAAGATTTCCTGGAACAGGGTGCTGAGATGCTGCAAAAAGCAGGGGCATCGGATATCCGGCCGAACGACAGTAAACAGGCGCCTGGATTAGATATACATGAAATGGGAGGTGTACGCATGGGACATGACCCCAAGACTTCTTTACTCAATCGCTGGAATCAGTTGCACCATTGTAACAATGTATTTGTTACTGACGGTGCTTGTATGACTTCTGTGAGTACACAGAATCCCTCGCTGACCTTCATGGCCATTACAGCCAGGGCAGCCAATCATGCGGTGGAGGAATTGAAGAAAGGGAATTTGTAAATCCCTGATTTTATTGTGTATTTTTTACACTATCAATAGGGCAAAATACTACAACAAAATGTTAAAAAAGGACAGATGCTTCTTAAGCAATCGTTTTAAATTGCGTGTTGTAACGCTATTCGTCTATATCTAATTAACCCAACATTGCTATGCCAACGAGAAAAAAACTACTCGCAAGGACCGTCATGCTTGCGATCCTCTTTGCGCTACTCAGCGCGGGCGCGTACGCCCAAAAAAGCCTCTCAGGTAAGGTAACAAACAAAGCCAATGGCCAGCCCATTGCAGGTGCTACCGTTCAATTGAAAGGTACTACCACAGTTGCTGTTACCAATGCTGAAGGTGTTTTTTCCATTCCTACCAAGGGTACCAGCGGTACTTTGGTAGTTTCTGTTATCGGTTTTGAACCTGTAGAACAGTCTATCAGTGGAAAAATCACTTTCAATTTTGCGCTATCAGAAACTATCAGCCAGTTGAATGAAGTACTGGTTACCGGTTATTCTGTCCAGCGAAAAAAAGACATCACCGGTTCAGTATCTGTGGTGAATGTAAGAGACCTGAAAGCAGTGCCGGCAGGAAGTGGCGAACAACTCCTGCAAGGCCGGGCTTCCGGTGTCAACGTTATCACTTCAGGTCAACCAGGATCGGGCAGTAATATCCGTATCCGCGGTATTACTTCATTCGGTAATGTGGATCCCTTATACATCATTGATGGTGTGCAGGGAAGCATACGCGACCTCAACGCCAATGACATTGAGTCTATCCAGGTGTTGAAAGATGCGGGTGCTGCTTCAATTTATGGTGTGCGTGGTTCTAATGGAGTTATCATTGTAACTACGAAAAGGGGAAAATCAGGTAAAGCCACTGTTACTTATGATGCCTATGTGGGTACCCAACGCCCGGCTTCAGGTAATCCATTCCATTTGCTGAATACGCAGGAAATGGCAACAGCTACCTGGGCAGCTTTAAAAAATTCCGGACAAACACTAACCCATCCCCAGTACGGTTCAGGAGCTACTCCAATTATCCCCGATTACATCCTGGCAGGTGGTACTGCAGGAATTGTTGGATCAAGTCCGGCTACCGATCCATCTTTGTATAATATTGATTTCAGTAAACCCATTTATCAGATTGTACAGGCCAACAAGGTGGGCACAGACTGGTTTCATGAGATATTCAAGCCCGCAATGATACAGAGTCATACCGTTTCTGCCAGTGGGGGTAATGAAAAAAACACTTATTTATTTTCCCTGGGTTATTTAAACCAACAGGGCACCTTGATGAATACTTATCTGAAAAGGTATTCAGCACGTGTAAATACTACATTTAATATTAAGAACAACATCAGGGTGGGGGAAAACCTGTTCATCTATGCCAGGGAAAACCCTCAGATCGGCAACCTAAGTGAGGGAAATGAAATCTCTATGAGTTATCGTGAGCAGCCCATCATCCCGGTGTATGATATCAAAGGAGGATTTGCGGGTACTGCTGCTAAAGGCTTGGGTAATGCGCAGAATCCTGTAGCTATGCGAGTGAGGGCCGCTGATAACAAAGGATATTCCTGGGACATACAAGGTAACGCCTATGCAGAAGTAGATTTCCTGCGTCATTTGACTGCCAGGACTTCTTTTGGTGGTACACTTGATAACTTCTATTATTACTATTATGGTTACCGCAGTTATGAGAATGCGGAGAACAACGGTTCCAATTCATTCAGCGAAAATGCCGGCTACAACCGTTCATGGACCTGGACCAATACAGTAACCTATAGCAATGTTTTTGCTGAGAAACACAATGTAAAAGCGCTGGCGGGTATAGAAGCAGTAGAGTCGTATGGCCGTGGTGTAGGTGGTGGAGCATTGGGATTCTTTACGGATAATCCGAATTTCCGCACCCTTAGCAATGGTTCATCTGGTTTTACCAATTACAGCAACGTATACCAGAATTCATTGTATTCTTTATTCGGCAGAGTGGATTATGCTTATAATGATAAATACCTGCTTAGCGGAACCATCAGAAGAGATGGATCTTCCAGGTTTGGTGCAGATAAACGTTATGGTATATTCCCGGCCTTTTCATTGGGATGGCGTATATCCCGTGAATCTTTCCTCAGGGATGTATCATGGATATCTGACCTGAAACTGCGTGGAAGCTGGGGTAAACTGGGCAACCAGTTGAACGTAAATCCGGCCAATGCTTTCAGTCTTTATGGTGGTGGACCGGGATCATCTTATTATGATATCAATGGAACCAGCACCAGTTCTGTACAAGGCTTTATTGCTACCCGTATCGGTAACCCAAAAACAGGTTGGGAAGAGGATGTGTTAACGAATTTTGGCTTGGATGCGGCATTGTTCAAAAACAAACTGGACATCTCTTTTGAATACTATAAAAAATCGATCAATGGATTATTGTTCACTGACCAGGCTCCTGCAACAGTAGGTGGTGCTACCCTGCCCGTTGTAAACATCGGTAATATTGAGAATAAAGGTTTTGATTTCTCCGCTACTTATCATGGAACTGCTTCAAAAGACCTCAAGTTCGATATCGGTTTGATTGTAACCACTTATAAGAGCAATATCACTGATATTCCAGGACAATACTTTGAAGCGGGTGGCTCACGTATCGGAAATTTTGTTCGGAATGCAGTAGGTCACCCCATTGGCGCTTTTTATGGCTATGATGTAGTAGGGCTGTTCAGCGGTGCCGATGATGTAAGTAAATCTGCTACTCAAAAATTTGCTGCTCCGGGTCGATTCAAATACCGTGATGTGAACGGAGATGGCAAGATCACTGCTGATGACAGAACCTTTTTCGGTGACCCCAACCCCAAGTTCACAGGTGGGTTAAATCTGAACGTATCGTATAAAGATTTTGATTTGTCCATGTTCATGTATGGTTCTTTCGGCAATGACGTGATTAACTATGTCCGTTACTGGACGGATTTCTATCCTTCTTTCCAGGGAGTGAAGAGCAAGGATATGCTGTACGGTTCTTGGACACCCAGCAACACCGGGGCCAAAACACCCATTATTGAGAACGAATCTAACTTCAGCAACAATGGCGTTGTGAACTCTTACTATAAAGAGGATGGTTCTTATCTCAGGTGTAAATCACTGATCCTGGGCTATACCATACCTTCTACCACACTGAAAAAATGGGGTATCGAAAAATTCAGGATATACTTGCAAGCGGCTAACCTGTTTACGATTACCAAGTACACGGGTCTGGATCCCGAGCTGTCTGGTTCCAACGCAGCATTCGGCATCGATTATGGTAACTACCCCAATAATCAGAAAAATTATAATGTGGGTGTAAGTGTTACATTCTAACCTTAATCCATTAAATGAAAAAAATTAAATATGAAAAAGTTTAGAATTCGAATATTAATCGTTGGAATAGCTGCAACACTTACCATGTTCTATGCTTGTTCCAAAAACTTTTTGGAGAAAGCTCCATTGGGTTCTCTGGATGAATCAACACTGGCTACCAAAGCGGGTGTTGACGGATTGCTGATTGGCGCTTATCACTTAGTGAGCGGCTTTGGTGGTGCAGGTGGCGGCTGGCAAACAGCAGCTTCCAACTGGGTATATGGTGGCGTGGCAAGTGATGATGCTTACAAAGGATCTGACCCTGGAGACCAGCCAGATATTGTACCCATTGAAACCTATACTTCCAACGCATCCAACGGCTACTTTAACCAGAAATGGCAGGCAGTGTATGATGCTGTACAGCGGTGTAACTCTGTGTTGCGTGTAATGGCTAAAGCTTCTGACATTTCTGATGCAGATAAAAAAAGGATTGCCGCTGAAGCCCGCTTTTTAAGGGCGCACTTTCATTTTGAGGCAAAGAAAATGTGGAATAAAGTGCCTTATATAGATGAAAGCATCACTTATGCAGCGGGCAATTACAATGTGCCTAATGACAAAGACATCTGGCCCAACATAGAAGCCGATTTCCAGTATGCAATAGACAACCTTCCTGCTACGCAGACTGCAGTGGGGCGTGCCAACAAATGGGCTGCAATGGCATATTTAGCCAAAGTGTACATGTTTGAAAAGCAATACGCTAAAGCATTGCCCCTTTTGAATAATGTGATAGCTAATGGAACTACAGCTTCTGGAAAAAAATATGCCCTGGTAAATTTTTCTGATAACTTCAATGCAGAAACAAAGAATAGTGCGGAAGCCGTATTTTCTGTACAACAATCTGTTAATGATAACTCTAATGGCAATAATGGTGGTTGGGGCGATGTATTGAACTTTCCTTATAATGGAGGCCCGGGTGGCTGTTGCGGATTCTACCAGCCTTCTCAAAGCCTGGTGAACTCTTACAAGGTAGATCCGATTACCGGTTTGCCTTTGCTGGACACCTGGAACAGTACCGATGTTAAGAACGACCAGGGCCTGAAGTCTACAGATCCGTTTACACCCGAAACGGGACCATTGGATCCCCGTCTTGACTGGACTGTAGGCAGAAGAGGCCTTCCTTACCTGGATTGGGGTAATCACCCCGGTAACGACTGGATTCGTGATCAGAACAACGGTGGCCCTTATGCTCCGAAGAAAAATGTGTATTATAAACGCCAGGAAGGTTCCTTAACCGACAAATCATTCTGGACCAATGGCGTTACTGCCAATAACTATACCATTATCCGTTTTGCTGATGTATTGCTTTGGGCAGCTGAGTGTGAAGTGGAAATAGGTAGCCTGGTCAATGCAATGAACTATGTGAACCAGGTAAGGAGCCGTGCTGCTAATCCCAATGGATGGGTGAAAAACTCGAGCGGCTCGCCCGCAGCTAATTATATGGTTGGCCTTTATCTGGTATTCCCTGATCAGGCCTATGCCCGTAAAGCTGTCCGTTTTGAAAGAAAACTGGAGCTGGCTATGGAAGGACACCGCCATTTCGATCTCGTGCGTTATGGTACGGCGGCTACAGAACTGAATGCATATATGGCTAAGGAGAAACAATACCGCACTTATTTTAATGGTAAATCCTTTACTGCTGGAGTAAGTGAGTATTTCCCTATTCCGCAATCACAAATAGATCTTAGTAAAGGAACACTTAAACAGAATCCTGGTTATTGATCAATTGATTGATTAAATTATGTGAGAGGTAGGGTACTGCTCTACCTCTTTTCATTTATTTTAGTACTTCCAGATTCAACATTGCACAAATGCTACGGAATACCAGGTATCTTATATTACTATTCGCCGCTATACCCTTCTTTTTGCTATCGTCCTGCAAAAGTAAAGCTCCTCTTTTCAGCCGTCTGACCTCAGATCAAACGAATATTCATTTCAATAATCAGATCACTGAAACGGACTCGATCAATGTGCTTGATTTTGAAAATGTATATAACGGCGGTGGTGTAGGTGTGGGTGATTTCAACAACGATGGGCTACCCGATCTTTATTTTACAGGCAATCTCGTTTCCAATAAACTTTATCTGAACAAAGGGGGATTCAAATTTGATGATATTACTGCGCAGGCAGGTGTAACAGGAGGTGGGAAATGGTGTCGTGGGGTTGCCGTAGTTGATATCAATAATGATGGTTGGATGGATATCTATGTGTGTGCTACGCTGAAAAAAAATCCAGCCTTGAGAGAAAGTTTGCTATATATCAATCAAGGGGTTGACAAAAAAGGAATACCCCATTTCAAAGAGATGGCAAAAGAATACGGGTTGGCCGATACCAGTCACAATACACAAGCTGCTTTTTTCGATTACGACAATGATGGAGATCTTGATGTGTACATTGCGACGAACGAAATCATCAAATACGATTATCCCAATCGATTCAGGCCTATTTTGAAAGACGGGAGCCATCCGAGTACTGATAAGTTGTATCGCAACGATTGGGATTCATCACTTGGGCACCCGGTATTCACCAATGTATCCAAAGGAGCAGGCATATTGATAGAAGGATATTCACATGCAGTAACGATTGCTGATATTAATAAAGATGGATGGAAAGATATCTATGTGACGAATGACTATCTGTCGAACGATTTGTTATGGATCAATAATCATGATGGCACATTTACAGAGAAACTTTCTACCTATTTCAAACATACATCTGCCAATGCCATGGGGAATGATATTGTAGATATTAATAACGATGGGCTGGCAGATGTGATTACATTGGACATGAACCCGGAAGATAATTACCGGAAAAAAATGATGCTCAATCCCAATAGTTATCAAACTTATCAGAATAGCGACTATTTTGGCTACTCTTACCAGTATGTGCGTAATACGCTTCAGTTGAATCAAGGGCCAAGGGTACTGCAAAATGATACCATTGGAGATCCTGTATTCGGCGAGGTCTCTTTTTATGCAGGTATTGCTGAAACCGACTGGAGCTGGGCACCGGTGGTGGCAGATTTTGATAATGATGGCAACCGGGACATCATCATTACCAATGGCTTTCCAAAAGATGTCACGGATCATGACTTTGTAACATTCCGCAATGAGTCTTATTCGATAGCAACAAAGAAGCAGCTGTTGGAACAAATACCTGCTGTGAAAATTCACAATTATGCATTTAAAAACAATGGGAACCTTCATTTCACCAACGCATCCAGTGAATGGGGCATGAATACACCCAGTTTTTCAAATGGAGCGGTTTATGTTGACCTGGATAATGACGGTGATCTTGATCTGGTAGTCAACAACATCAACGACGAAGCGATGGTGTATAAAAATAACAGCAGGGAAAGAGACAGTACCACCACCCGTTTCCTGAATATTCGTTTTGATGGCACAGCGCAGAACAAAAACGGACTGGGTGTCTGGGCCGATATTTATTATGACCACGGGCAACACCAGGTATGGGAAAATACACCTTATAGGGGATACCTCTCATCTATGGATAACCGCATTCATTTTGGACTGGGAACTACTACTACGATCGATTCGGTTTGCATCACATGGCCGGATGGGAAAAAACAGCGACTAGATCATGTGCGGGCGGATCAATGGTTGACAATAAAAGCATCAGATGCTCAAATGAATACATTACCCCCTCCTGCTTTATTAGCATCAGACGCGCTATTCAAAGAAGTGACGGGCTCGCTTGATATTCATTATCAACACGAAGAAAGAGATTTTATCGATTTTAATATTCAGAAACTGATACCGCATAAACTATCTGAATATGGTCCCGGTATGGCTGTTGGCGATGTTGATGGTAATGGATTAGATGATATTATAATAGGAGGATCTTTTGGGAACGCTACTCAGATATTGCTCCAACAACCCAATGGTAAGTTTGTACAAAAAAATATTCAATCTGATAAAGGCTTTGGAGCCAAACAATGGGAAGACCTTGGATTGTTGTTATTTGATGCCGATGGAGATGGTGATCTGGACTTATATATTGCTGCGGGCGGCTTCGAGAATGAACACAATACACCTGTATATCAGGACAAACTGTATGTAAATGATGGTAAAGGAAACTTTACATTAGATACAGTAGCGCTCCCGAAAAATTTTACCAGCAAATTCTGTGTGCGTGCCATTGATTACGATAAAGACGGAGACCTTGATCTTTTCATCGCAGGACGTGTAGATCCCTGGAACTATCCCAAACCAGTTTCCAGTTTCATCTACCGTAACGATTCCAAAGACGGCCATATCAAGTTTACCGATATTACCCAACAAGTAGCCAAAGACCTCACCAACATTGGCATGGTATGCGACGCAGTCTTTACCGATTTTGATAACGATGGTTGGCCCGACCTGGTGCTGGCAGGAGAGTGGATGCCGCTGACTTTCCTGAAAAATAACAAAGGAGTCTTTACCAATGTAACCGCTCAATCTGGTATCAGCAACCAATTAGGCTGGTGGAATACCATTGCAGCCGGTGATTTTGACAACGATGGCCGTATTGATTATGTTGTGGGCAACCTGGGACAAAACTCATTTTACCGTGCTTCTGATCAATACCCTGTTTCCATTTACGCCAAAGATTTTGACAACAATGGCAGCCTCGATGCTTTTCCATCATTGTACCTGCCGGCTACCATCACCGATCCAACGAAGAAAGAATTCCCCGCGCAGAACCGGGATGATGTGGTGAAGCAGATGATTAGTATGCGAACGAAATTTCAGAACTACAAATCATTTGCTACCGCTACTATGGACCAGTTGTTCACCAAAGAACAACTGCAGGGAGCATTGATACTACATGCCAACCAATTCAATTCCTGTTTTGTAAAAAATGAAGGTAATGGCCGTTTCAGCCTGCATCCTTTGCCGGCCCAGGCGCAATTCTCTGTGCTGAATGGCATGCTGGTAGAAGATTTCGACGGAGACGGCAACCTGGATGTTTTGATCAATGGCAACGATTATGGTACGGAGGTTTCCGTAGGGCGTTATGATGCTTTAAACGGCTTGCTGCTGAAAGGAAACGGCAAAGGAGATTTTGCGCCGATGTCTATTTTGCAGAGCGGCATTTTCATACCCGGCAACGGTAAAGCGTTGGCCAAACTGCGGTCAGCTTCCGGTAAATGCCTGGTAGCAGCCACGCAGAACAGGGGGCCTTTGAAAGTCTTTGAAGAAAAACAACCCGTTCGTTGCGTAGTACTGCAACCAAATGATGTGTTTGCTGTTATTCAATACAAAAACGGAAAAAAACAAAAACGGGAGATTGGTTACGGCGTTTCTTTCCTGTCGCAGTCAGCCAGGTTCCTGAATATTGAAGCCGGTGTGCAATCCGTTATTATTACAGACAATAGAGGGGCGTCGCGTTCGGTTCCTCTTTAATAAGCTGCTTATGTCAAGAAAATTATTATTTCTATTCCTGATAACAAGCGTGTGCATTGCACTGGTAACTGCCTGCGGAAATAAATCCCAAAAACCTATGGATGATGCCCAGGTAATGCACAACAGCCAGGATTTGCTTACGCAGATCATTATCTATGACGTGTTTACTCCTCCGGTGAGCAGCCGTATTTATGTTTATTCTTCGTTGGCCGCCTATGAAGCCATCCGCTATGCAAAACCAGGGAATGCATCGCTGACTGCCCGTTTGCGTGGATTTAAGCCTATGCCTGAACCGGAAAAAAACAAGAACTACAACTTCACGTTGGCGGCCACCAAAGCCTTTTTTACGGTGGTGCACAAAGTGGTGTTTTCACTGGATTCATTAAAGCATTTCGAAGAAACTACTTTCAACGATTTCAAAGACCGTATGGATGCAGATACGTATCAACGCTCTGTTGCTTTTGGTGAAGCGGTTGGTAAAGCAGTGTTGGAGAGGGCTAATGCAGACGGGTATATTAAGTCGAGAGGCAAACCCAAATTCCTCGGCAGCAATGCGCCGGGCAAATGGCGCCCAACGCCTCCTGATTATATGGATGGCGTAGAATGGTGCTGGAATACCATGAAACCCCTGGTGCTGGACTCCGCTGCACAGTTCATGCCGCCCCGGCCTCCTGCATATAGCACAGATACCAACAGCGCTTTCTTCAGGGCCAATAAAGAAGTGTATACGATTGGAAAGACGCTCACAGGCGAACAAAAGACCATTGCCAGGTATTGGGATGATANCAATCCGTTCGTGATAGAACATTCCGGGCACATGATGTTCGGCAATAAAAAGATCACGCCTGCCGGCCACTGGATGGGCATTACAGCAATTGC
>WELA01002979.1:0-15783 GCA_009602735.1 Mesotaenium endlicherianum
CCCTTCCACCCTTCCTCCCTCCCTCCCTTCCTCGATCAGTTGCCGACTTATTCTTATAATTTGAACCCAAAGTTTCAGACAATACCTCATTCAGTGTAACACCCGAAATGCTTATCAGACTCCTCTTTGCTCAAAGTTTGCGTGCGTCGTAGCTACCTCCCATTTCCCTGGGCCTATCCCAACATGTCAATTTCCCCCACCTCTTGGCCCGCTTGGTACCTGCCTTCCCTGCCCGTTATCCTCAGCTTCCTTGGCCTTCATTCCAAGTTCAAAAAACATGTAAGCGGAGAACAAAACGCTATTACCCAAGCAGTGTGCTAAGGTTTCGCCTCTTCTCCGTGTGTCGGCAGATCGTCGTGGAGAGAGGCCTGTGCTTGGAGGAGTATGCCAAGTACAAGGCTTTGGGCCGCGTGGCGCTTCGAGACGCGGGGAGAACGCTGGCTGTCGGCATCGTCACCAGAGTCGACTCGTGATGTGGCGCTCCCTCTCGCTGCTTCCACTTGTACAGCTGGCACACGCGTTTCTGGTGGATTCATTGTGAAATGCACGTCTTGTATTCTGCTTCCTAGGATGCAGACGATATTGGAGACACAAATGTGTCCCAAAAGAGGGAAAACGTGGGCCACATAGTCTTCGGACGTGGAAGCGAGCAACACTTGTGCTCACACGTCATATTTCTACACCTGGAAGGAATTGAATTCTGGCATGCATTTGGCGAATTTGTATGACTATCTACGCTCCTCGATCAACTTTAAAGCATTTGGGTATATGTACACTCCACTTGGAATATATAAGCAGGACCTATACAGACCAAACAAAGATGAAGGCAGCAACTCATGCCCGAAAGTACGTCATGTCAGGATATGTAACGGCTGCTTCGAACGATATGTCAATATTAACGTATGTCTGCCCTGTTCAAACAAAATCATGATGGATGCTCTTATTATTATGTGATCATATATACTACACAATCATGTCCAATACGTACAACCTAGCTGTCCATAAGCTCAAAAAGCGCCGGCACTCTAATTTACAGCTGCCTTATCATCCATCTCTATGTACATTGTACACCCATAATCCTCCAAACTGCAATTCTCTCATATCTTGTATGAAACACACAAAGCCTGTCTTACAATCCAGCAGCTTGTACCGCGAAGGCGATAAATACACTCACTAGCTTATATACACCATAAAAGTCACACGCAAAATGTGTACCCTGTCATACGATAGCACCCAGAAAGACTTCAATGATGCCTCTTCACTTGCGCTGCAAGAGGCCTAGCCCATGCGAACTTGTTGTGTAAGCACGAGAGAGTCGACAATGAGGCCGCTCTTGTAGTGCTGAGAATGACTTCTTAAGTTCACCGTCAGCTCTGACACACCTCCACTGCCAGGCAACACCTCTATTTCTGCACACTCGACCTCTACAAACTGAGGCATGAGTGACAACACAGTGCTCGGACAGAAGGCCCGCTTCTGCTCCTCCTGCCCTCGAAGGGTGACAGAGGATTGGACCTCCCCATTCCACACCATCAGACCAGTTTGGGACAGCCTCCAAGCAACAGAGTACCTGCCAGGTGGCAAGGTGCAGCTGACGGTGCCTCTCACATCAAAGCGCCATACGTGTCTCATTTGGGCGACAGCCGGAAACGGGGAGCCTTTCACAGGGTCTCCTAAGTTCCAGTGGCGAGAATTGTGACCCCAGTATATCTGCATAGTCTGTGCAGCAGATACGCTCAGCTTCAATCTGCCGGTGGTGGGCTCTAAAGCCATCAGCTGCTTACCCTCCCTCAGAAGCACCCCTCCCGCACACAGCTCTCTGCATATGGACCTATCACTCTTTAGGTACTCTCCCCTCGTGATGTAGCCGGGATTGGGATGTCCCACCCTTGCCAGCCCATCGCCCTCTTTAATCTCAGAGTATAGAGGGGGAGGTAAGGCGCGGTACAGAGTAGCCGCCCAGGCTATTTCCGAAGCTGCAGCTGAGGCCCAGCTTCGGCTTACTGTTGCTAGACGACCAACATCACGAGGGGGTAAGAATGACAACACAATTTCTGTTAAGTGCCCAGGAAGCTCCAAAGTAGAAGGGTCGGAAATCTCTGCAGATGAAGAGCTAGGAGCAGCGACGTGGCGAACTCCAGACATAGTACTACTTCGCAAAACTGACCTATACACTTCACAACCTTTAAACTCCGAATAAAAAAAAGGTAATACTTATATCATCCGCCCACTCGACGAGAATTTCTTGCCCTACTACCATCAACCACTTTTGGATAGCCTGGAACTAGCACGATGTGCATTTACACATTGTCTGTGTAGCTTTTAACGCGAGCTGGCTTAGCTCTCCGCGGCCCTGTTTGCCATCCAGCTGTGTCGAAGTTCGAAGTTCGAAGTTCGAAGTTGCTTCCCTCTGGTTTTTTAATGCCCGTCCTTTTTCACCAGCAATTTGACTTTTCACGTCGATCTCTCCTAGGTTTCTATGTAATCGAGGCGCTCGTATGCAATTTATTGCAAATTACGAATCTGCATAAATTTGTTCCAATTACACATAGAGCAAAATACATATTTACCATCAGTTTATGTCGCGACTGCTATCGGTTTGTCGGCGCCGCACGCGTGTCGCAAGTCACGGCCGCCAGGTACGGCAAGGCAGCATTGACTCATCGACCACCTGACAAACCACATGGTCAAGTCACAGAAAGCGTGACTGGCTAGTCAATCCCGACACTCAGGGACGAGTGGGGCTTTGACAAAGCAAAATCTGCTAGAAAGCTGACAACGCTGGAACCGGCAAACGGACCACGTTGGCAAATGCTAAATAGGATGATGCTGACTGCACAGCCACTCGAGCAAGAGTTAAGATGCGTGGGAAGGCCACCTCAGCCATGGACCTGTGGTAAGGTTGACACGACTTAAGCAGCCACCTCAGGATGTAGGCTTCAGGCCACTGACTGACTGCATGCTGACTGAAAGGTTAAGCAGGCATGCTCGACAGTCACGAGGCCTGCCTGCATGCATGCTAAGTGACGTTGAGCACGTTAACTTGTGTCGAGGGAGTCCTGCAAAGTTGCATGCATGCTAAGCATAGTGACTAAGCACTGGAGTTCTCGAGAGGGAATAACATGCGTGGTGCCTGGGAAAGGCACAAGCATTGCACGGATTTTGCCTCATTCTTGCCTCGCACATTTTTGTCAAAGAAGCGGAGAGGAGCGCAGGAGCAAGAGGAGGAGAGAAGGAAAGCGCGAAGGAGAAGGAGTTTCCAAGGCCATTGGAGAGCCAGGAGTCTGTTTTCTGCCGATGCTCATAGGTGTTAGGATTTTGGAGTTCTCCAGAAGGGATTCCATCTGAAAAAATATAGAGATTGCGGAACAGAATCTGCTAGAATTTTTAGCGCAGATTTGTGTCAAACATCACAAACGTGCAAAGGCACATAAAATGGTGAGTGCTGTGTTAGTTTCCAAATTCTCAGAAGTCTCAATTGTCAAATTCCTATTAGCAAGAGCAGGATCAGCCAGAAAAGCCCTCAGCGAAGAGCTGAGTGAGCCCAGATAGCAGTGGGAATTGTCAAGGCAAGATGTTAAGCAAAAAGCTCAAGTCAGGCCGGCATAGATGCTATAGTTTCAAAGCTTTGTGAGCTGGACTTGATGAAAGTTAAACGAAAGCCATGAAGGCGATTTTCTCTGAAACTTGGTGTTGTTGTGTTGATCTGCTTAGACGTGACTTTTGCAAACTAGAATTTGTTCACTTGTGCAACCCTCATCTCGGGAAAAAGCCTTCCTAAACCCCCCAGTCGGAAAATTGGAAAATAGATCGCTTTCAGCCCAAGAGGCAGGGACGCCTCAACTGAAAGGGAGGGGTGTAGAGAAAAGTGAGAGTTAGAAATTTTTTGCAAAATTGCTGTAGTGAAACAGATAGATAAAGTACTTAGTAAAACAGAATACTTTATCTATTCAAGACAAGGATCTTTGAACACAAGTGGTAGCTTCTTGAAAGAGAGATGGCTTCTTGAAAGTTAATATATTTCTGGATGTTGGCAAGTACAAGAGTGATTCTGGAATGTCTTTCTATGTTCTAGCTCTTGTTTATATACTTGCTACATAAGTAATTTCTAGGAAGGTGTATTTTGATGTGTTGGCACCCAACACATCCCAAAACTTGCCACCTCTTTCTAGAATAATGTACACATGTCCTTTTGACCTAAAAATGGCACATTTGACTTTTGCCACATGGAGTTCTTCTAGGTCTTTCCTCTAACTTCGAAAATGCCTTGGAAGGTTCAAAGGACATGAACCAAGTTACTAGAGTACCTATTCACACTTGACTCCACACAATACTACTCCAAATATATTTGAAAACATTAAAATATATGCAAACTAATATATAATAACTCAAATCACTACATCACCCCCCCGATAGAAAAAGCGACGTCTCGGCGCGTCAAGTCAGGTCTTACACATGTGGAGCAAACTAGTCAACAGTTTCAAGTCAGATGCCACACATGTGAAGAGGACTAGTCAAAGGCGCCAAGTCAGGTGCTACACATGTAAGGTAGACTAGGCAAGGTCGTAGGTGGTGTGACCTTATTGGCTAGCCTACTCCTTAATGATAAAGAAAATTGTACAAGTTGGCCCAGAATCTGCCACGAATTCAAAAATTCATAGCGGCCACAGAACTGCTCCAAATCTGAAAATTCGAGTGCCAGACGGACCGCGTCGGAGAACTCTACCGGGTCACCAAATTTGAGAGCATTCTCATTTCTGGAGTGTCGTTGAGAGCTGAGAGAGTAGGCACTCCTCCAAATCTGTGCAGAAACTTCTGAAAATCATAAGTCCTTCTATACTTCTCCAAATTCTGCAAACTAAGTCTCAAACTGGGCGCTGTAAGATGTTCTACCAGAGTCTTGAGTTTCAGAGCATTCCAAGTTCAGGGGAAGGCACAATGTCAGAAGGCATATTCTGTCCTAACAATGCCAGCAGCCTGACCCCCTTCTACTTAGAGCATCATATCTCTCTCACCAGTGCTCCAAATTGAGCAAACTTGGACTCTAAATGACCGGCTACTCATGGACTACAGCCAGGTAAATTTTCAGAATTTATTATGCAGAGACCTATTACCAGTAGCAGTTTTAGTTTTCTGTCCAGAAACTGCGAGAAGAGAAGAGTGTCTAATGTCAATTTTTCCTCTTTCTTGTTCTTGCAGGCTGCCTCCAAGGGGTCTTCTGCTGCTTCTTGATGGTGGCAGGCTGCCTCCCTGAAGTCTTCGGGCTTCTAGTAGAGAGACTTGGGGCTGGTCCAAGATGGGGGTTGGCGGCATGGAAGCGCTTCAACTTTCTCTGAACTTTGTCAAGGTAGTGCGCCGCCACCCAACTATTCTCCGAATCTGGATATCCTTTCCACTTGATCAAGTATTGCTGCTGTCTCCTGAAATTTCTCATAGCCACTATGTCTTCCACTTCGTACTCCAAATGATCATCCACTATTGTTGGGGCTGGTGGGGTTGTCACACGTCCTGGGAACTTGTTGTCGGGTTGCACATATGGCTTGAAGAGGGAAGCGTGGAATACGGGGTCGATGTGCATAGTCTGGGGAAGTTCTAGCTTGAAAGCAACGGGGTTGACTTGCTGGATAATCTTGAAGGGTCCCAAATACTTGGGAGAGAACTTGCTGCCGGCAGGCCTGTTGTTCAGGGAAATGTTCTTGGATGATAGTAACACGTTGTCACCCACTCTGTACGTAATTTCTCTTCTGGATCTGTTCGCCACTCTTGCTTGAGCATCTTGCGCGTGTTGTAGAGCTTTCTTCGCTGCTGTAAGGGCTGCTTCTAATGTCTCCATAAAATCTGTGGCTGCAGGTACTTCATCATGGCCAGCCGTGAAGCTCAGTGGCGTGGTCGGATGGAAGCCATAGTTGAGGAAGAATGGGGACTCTTGGGTAGAGGCCTGCGTAGTGTTGTTGTAGGCAAACTCGAGGGGGGTCAAGTACATGTCCCAGTCTTGCTCGAGGGTAGACACGTAGGCCTTTAGAGAGGTCTTTAGGGTACGATTCATACGCTCGGTTTGCCCATCTGATTGTGGGTGGTAGGCAGTAGACATATCCAGCGATGTACCCAAGTTCTTGAAGAGATTTTTCCAGAAATGGCTTGTGAATCTTGGATCTCTATCTGACACAATTCTTGATGGTAGTCCATGGAGTCGGAAGATGTTGTCAAAGATGAGTCTTGCAAGTTGTGGTGCTGTAGCCTTAGTCGTCGTGGGAATAAAATGAGCCATCTTGGTAAGTCTGTCCACCACCGTGAGTATTGCATTATGGCCTCGAGGTGTCACGGGCAAGTCCACGATAAGGTCCATTGAGATGTCCGTCCATTGTCTTTCGGGGATTGGTAGTGGTTGGAGGAGTCCTCCCGCCTTTTGCGATGATGGCTTGATTCTTTGGCATGTGTCACAGCTCCTGCAGTACTCCTTGACTTGCTTAGACATGCCTGGCCAACAATAAGTCCTAGCTAGAACGCCCGTGGTCCTTAGGATTCCAAAGTGTCCTCCAAGAGGGTTGTCGTGTGCTTCTCGTAGAAGCAAGAGCCGGAGGTCTAAGTCATTAGGAACACATCTCTGGCCCGTATCTTGCCTCACCCAATAATTGCCTTCTTGCTTCTTGCATGGGTCCAAGGCTGCTTCTCCGTTCTTGTAGTAAGGGTCTCTTTCATAGGCGGCTGAAAATCGAGCTTCCAGATCTGTCTTCAGGGATACCATCACTGCATTTAATTGCAGTCTTGAGAGGGGGTCAGCCGGGTTTGTCTTGCCGGGCTGGTACTGAATCGTGATGTTGTATTGTTGCAAGTATCCGCTCCATCTTGCTTGTCTCCTTGAGAGATACGGCTGCGTCTGGAGGTGCTTTAACGCCTCGTGGTCCGTGGTGACCAGTACTTTGCGTCCTTCAACGTAGCAGCGCCAAACCTTCAAGGCATGTACAATCGCCAATGCCTCTCGCTCCGTGGTTGTATAATTTTGCTCGGCTGGATTTAGCTTCCTTGACTCGTAGGCGATGGGCTGCAGTCCCTTGCCTTGGTCTTGAAGCAGGATTGCTCCTATTGCATAGGAAGATGCATCGGTGATGACGTGGAAGGGCCAATCTGGGTTTGGACTTGGGAGTGTGAGCACCGGGGATGTGGTCAATCTTCGCTTTAACTCTTGAAATGCCTCTTCCTCTTTCTCGGTCCATGTATATAGCCTGTCCTTCTTGAGTAGATCTGTCAGGGGGGCTGCTATGTGCGAGAAGCCTTGGATGAATTTTCTGTACCAATTGGCAAATCCCAAGAATGACTGGAGTTCTTTCTTGGTCGTGGGGGTTGGCCATTCCTCCACCACCGTGGTCTTCTTGGGGTCTATCTTGATGCCATCAGCAGTCACGTGGAGACCTAGGAACTCCACTTCTTGTTTGGCAAACTCGCATTTTGACTCCTTCGCAAACAGCTTGTTTTGCTTCAATACTTCAAGGACTTCTTTCAAGTGTCTCGCATGCTCTTCAAGGGTCTTGCTGTAGATAAGGATGTCATCGATGAATACCACCACAAATCTGTCCAACATGGGCTGAAATATGGTGTTCATCATAGTCATGAAAGTTGCTGGCGCGTTGGTGAGTCCAAATGGCAGGACCATGAACTCAAAATGTCCATATCTTGTCCTGAATGCCGTCTTCTCTATGTCCGGTTCTGCGATGCGAATCTGGTGGTAGCCGCTCCGTAAGTCAATCTTCGTGAAGTACTTGGCTCCAACCAGCCGGTCCATGAGCTCATCCATGCGCGGCAGCGGGTATCGATTCTTGATGGTGATCTTGTTGAGGGCGCGATAGTCCACACACATCCTCAAGGTACCATCTTTCTTCTTGACAAATAGCACCGGGGCTCCAAATGGCGACTTGCTAGGTCGAATGAAGCCATGCTCCAGTAGCTCCTTGATTTGCTTCTTGACTTCGTCTAGCTCCGTGTATGACATTTTGAACGTAGGCCGAGAGATGGGCTTGCTTCCGGGCTCCAACTCTATCTTGTGGTCTACGAATCTTTTGGGGGGTAGGCCCTTGGGCAATTCCGGGGAGAACACTTCTTTGTAGTCCTCAAAGACTTCTTGTATCTCCTTGGGAACGGGGCTGCCTTCTTGACTCTCGATGTCTTTCTTGATGTCTTTTGGCGTGATCAAGGCCAAAAGAAGCTCGTGTCCCTTCCTCACAAGTCTCTTGAGTTGGAGGGCGGACAATAGTATCTCGTGTGCCGGCTTCTGGATGTCTTGGGTCTGGATATTCTGGATTGCGCGCAAAATACAGATTCTTGAAGTGATGTCATTCTTGATCTTGATAGTACCGGTCCTCCAATCAACTTGGGGGTTGTGCTTGGTCAACCAAGGCGTCCCTAGGATGACGTCGTACTTGCCCAATTGCATGGGGGAGAACACTACTCTATCCTTGAAGGACTTGATAGAGAGTGCCAAGGGGTACGTCTTCTTGGAAGGGGTAGTATAGGAGAATCCATCGGGCATCATAATCTCCTCGTCGTGGTCAAGAGTTCGCATAGTAATACCGTGCTTGGTGGCAAAATCTGCAGCAATGAAGTTGCCTTGAGCTCCGCTATCCACCAAGATGTGGACCTTCTCTCCTCCAAGGTAACCTCTCAAACTCATTGGGGCTGGAACGTCGTCTTCAACGGGGGTCTCCACCTCACTTGGCGTGTTGCCTTCTCGTGAAGTGGGTCTTGGGGTGGTAGGCTCCTGGCCTACCGGCGCTGTCCGTTTTTTGACAACTTTTTGGGGCATGAAAGTGCACGATGGCCCTTTTCCTTGCAATAGAAGCATAGTCCAGCCGTCATGAGAGCTTCTTTTTCAGCCGGGGAGAGTCTTGCTTTCACTCCTTGCTGGTTTCTTGCATCATAAGTGTCATTGGAGGGTCTTCCACTCTTCCGGGCAGCCGCGGGGTCCCTTTTAATAACTCCGATTTCCATGGGTGTGGGTCCAGATTCGGATGTGGAAGGGGCTGCGTACACCCGCGTCGTCGGTACCCGTGAAGATGAAGGCACGGAGTGCTTGAAATCCAAGGTATCCACCTTTTGGGCCACTTCAATGATCTTTGAGAAGTCCGTCAAGTCGCGTAACTCCACTTCCTTTGCCACCTTGGGTTTGAGGCCAAAGATGTAACGGTCAATCTTCTCCTCGAGAGACATGTTGGGGATCTCAAGAGTGAGGGCGTGAAATCTGGATGTATACTCTTGAACGGACGTCGTTTGCTTGAGATGGTGGAGCTTTCCTCGGGCAATCTTCTCCGCATTGATGGGCATGAATTGCTTCTTGAGGGCCTCACGAAAATCTGCCCATCTTGCATATGATGGTGGGGGCTCTTGGCCGAGCATGGGGTGCGCCATAGCTTGATATATAGCCGCTTGATAGTTACGCCACCATGATGTTGCTGCTCCTCTAAGTAAGGTAACGGCAAAGGGAACGTAGTCCTCCTCGGGTACTTCAAGGAACGCGAGGTACGTCTCCACTTGGTAGAGCCATAAATTCAGGTTGGCACCTTTCCCGGGGTTGAAAGTGTCGGGTTTGCCGGGCTTGATGAGTTTCCTTGCTCTCGTTGGCTCTTGTGGAGGCGCTTGAGCCGGGGCTGGATTTTGAGCATTGCTCGCAATAGGGGCAACCATGGCAGCCATAGCTTCTCTTGACGCTTGCACGGTTGCTTCATAGGTGGCCAAGCCCACTTGGTTGTGGACGGTCATTAGGAAGGCTGCCCACTCATTTGCGGGAACTCCTTGTGGTGGGGTCAACTTTGCTATAGCGGCTGCCACGGGATTTGACGGTGCTCCTCCTTGTGGTGCTTCTTGTTGTTGCAGATTTCCTTGAGTAGGCTCTCCCATCGACGCTGGAGGAGGGTGTGCTCCTCCTTGTGGTGCTTCTTGTTGTTGCAGATTTTCTTGAGTGGGCTCTCCCATCGGCGCTGGAGGAGGGTGTCTTGGAGAGGAAGGGCTTCCTTCGAAAGCTTGCTGTTGGTCTTGAGGATCGGCCATCTTCTTGTGCTACCAAAGTGCCTAGCTCCGATACCACTGTAGTGAAACAGATAGATAAAGTACTTAGTAAAACAGAATACTTTATCTATTCAAGACAAGGATCTTTGAACACAAGTGGTAGCTTCTTGAAAGAGAGATGGCTTCTTGAAAGTTAATATATTTCTGGATTTTGGCAAGTACAAGAGTGATTCTGGAATGTCTTTCTATGTTCTAGCTCTTGTTTATATACTTGCTACATAAGTAATTTCTAGGAAGGTGTATGTTGATGTGTTGGCACCCAACACATCCCAAAACTTGCCACCTCTTTCTAGAATAATGTACACATGTCCTTTTGACCTAAAAATGGCACATCTGACTTTTGCCACATGGAGTTCTTCTAGGTCTTTCCTCTAACTTCGAAAATGCCTTAAAAAGTTCAAAGGACATGAACCAAGTTACTAGAGTATCTATTCACACTTGACTCCACACAATACCACTCCAAATATATTTGAAAACATTAAAATATATGCTTACCAATATATAATAACTCAAATCACTACAATTGCCAAGTGTTAAATGGTGAATAGAGTGGGATTAGCCTGGTGTGGAAAACACTAAGTCTGAGTTCTTCTCACTGAGTGGTGCAAGTGCAGGAAGACCAGAAACTGCTCAGCTTGCCACCGATACACGTATTAAGGGCTATCAACCATGATAATTTCCCACGTGGAGAGATGCACCGACCAGTCAACCACTTTATTGTCATAGCCCATGGGTAAGTAAATATATCGAGTTGGCGTTGATTTATTAGTCTAATCCCAAAATGAATGTTTTCTACTTTCAAAAAGTTAAAATTGAAATAGTTATAGACGGTTAACGTTAAATCGATGGAGACGAGTTGAGTGCTTACAGGTAATTCTAAAAGTCAATATTCAGAAAGTTATAAGTGGCCAAGTGTCAAAGTCAACTTTATGTCGAAGTAGCATTTAAAACTCCTAACAGCAATGGACGTGTGACGTTTTGTCCAATTTGACAATTCTGTACTTGGAATTTAAGCGTCACTACCATCAAGTGTGTCTGAAAAATGCATTGAAGTTGCAGAGTTGACTTGTTCCCTTAGTGAACAGGAGGTGAGTGCTTACAAATAAAAATTACCGAACTTTAATATCAAAAAAATCAATAATCAGTTTAAGGTCAAGGGATGAAGCTAACATTAATTTTGACTTCACCTCCTTAACGTGGATCTAATCCACTGAGGTCGTCGATTATTGAAGCTTAAAAAATGTGGTTTCGTTTCAAAGTTAGGCTACCGGTTGGGACAAATTTTATTAAAGATAAGGATTTAGGGTTCGAGCTAGGATGTAGGGTTTATATTATTACAACTCACTATAAGTCAAATATCAGCCAAACACAATACGTAATTGCAAATCAAATTTGGTCAAATTTTGGAGCTTGGTCTGGACCAATTTGGACCGGTTTGGACTGTAAGGGGTTTTCTCATGGGGTTGGTTTTGGACCTATTTAGAGTGGCTTGAGTCAAAAAATTCAATTTCGCGTGTCGCGCGCGTAAAACTCAATTCAATCGTAAATGTTCCTATTGCAATTGCAAGCAAATTCATTTGGTTCACAGTGCACATACCTCCTATAATCCACGCCCTTATGAATCCTCTTCCTCCTCTTGAGAGACCTTATTTCTCGGCGCATTAATCACGTGCATGAACATTGCTTGCTGTGGACAAACTGAGCATTGAATTTTTGGAGATCTCCCGTTTCAGTTGGAAAATCGCAAATGTGTCTAGGAGAAAGTGGAGTCCAATAGTGCTGTGTATTGAGTTTTCTCGTTAGATCTTGCCTTGACCGCCTCTTGGGGGGTTGTGTCTTTGAGAAAGAATCTGCAATTCATTACTTTTAAGGGATCTTTTGGTGCTATGATTTAAAATGACAAAGTGAGGGTACGTGGAATGGCATATAAGGTGGGGTTCGATTCCGACTTCTGAGGATTTGACGCGTATGTCAGTCATGTTTAACTCCACATAAGTTATTTTTGAGCAAGATTTGAGACGGTGAGTTTGAAAGTATCCCAATTGGTTTATTTGCAATCTAATTGCTAAAAGTGCACCTTAGAAATTGTTGAAGACAACCCTAAAAGCCACTGTAAACCACCTCGTTTTCGCGCTGTAAAAATACCGCAATTAAATTGAATCGGCTCAAAATGACCACTTTAAAACAGGCCCTTAACCGTGGTGTGATAACTCCCTCCAAAATTCGGGTCTTCATTGCGACACTTTTTGGTTGCGCCTTGATTTCAGACTTTTCGATTTTTGCAGCCCATTTTATACCTGATGGTTACGAATTAAATCATTAGATCTGAAACTTTTGCGCCCGACTTGCAATTCTTGCGTTAACTTTCAGTGAATCAAAAAAGTCGCTGCCACTTTTTTGTGCTCTTTTTCTTATTAGCACCCCACGGGTTTTAACTTTCAACTGGTCCCCACCGGGCCCCGGGCCCGCCAATTGAACTTGCTGCGTCGCACCACTTCGCACAGCTACACGTTGCACCAGTTCGCACCAATCCCACACCTGGCGTCGCACACCTGCAAGGAGGAGCCCCGGGGGGCCGGGACCACGGGGGATATCCAGCATGCACTAGGGTGGACTCTGGAGTGGAGTGCTCCAGAGTTCAGAGTGCTCTGGACTCTAGAGCACTCTCGAGCATGGTGGTTGATGCTGGGGCCCAGCTGGGGGCCAGGCTGAAGCAAGTAGAGCATTTGGACCTGACTCGAGTGGACGTGAGCGTGACTAGTGAGCGCTGGGTGTGCAGGCGAGCACCAAGATTGCCTCATGGGGCAATATGCAGGCGCGTCAAGGCGCGTGATCAGACGTGATCACTTTATCAACATCCCAGTCAACAAGGTGCCACTCGGACATCTGAAGCTATAAATAATCCGTAGAACGCGGAGAGGTGCGACCTCGCCGTGGAGGAGCGCTACACGTGGTCACATCATACTGGAGGTCTAAGTCTACCACATTATGTCGGTGCCGCAACGACACCACTTACGAGATTTAACCAGATTGCACCAGATGCCCCGCTACACCCCGGCTTGAATGGCTGCAAATACTCAACAGCTACTAGTTCTCCTATCGTAGCATGTTGGAACTGATTGGAAGATATCATGTCTTGTCTCGCCGCGCCGTCTCTAGCTCGCAAGACGCGTGCGAGCTTTGATAAGCAGCCAGTAGATTTTGCTTGTCGGGTATCTGGTCGCATTCGACCACATTCTACTCCATTCTACTCGCTGCTCCGATCGTAACCTGTTACCTATCCGATGTATCGCATTCGCTCACATGCGGAAAAGCTAGGTAGGTATGGGTAGGTACCTAGGCTTGGCGCCTGCAAGATTGCTCAACTCATATTCCTGCCAGTTACTGCACTTCCTGAAGCTAGCTTGCCGAACCTGAAGTCCGTCACTGACAACTGCTGACTATCACTGCTTTTCCTTTTTTCAATCTCGTAGCTGCTTCGACGGTTGGAAGTGACGAGTACATGCTTCATGAGATCGAGTACTTGGCGCAATGTTATCTAGCGTTCTGCAGGCTATGTTTAATACTACGTTGTTCATTTTCTTTTCACTGCAGTGAACGATGAAGCCCAGGCCACTTGTGATATCTGTGTGCTTGGCAACATGGGCAAGCAGAGCTGGTCTATTTAATGGCCGACGAGCCACCTCATCTTGCTGAGCTTGCAAACCTGCTCATCAAGGTTCGTCTGTTCTCGGAGAAGGCTCATTATCGCAGTGCATCTCATCATATGTTTCAAATCCCTCGCAAGAGCCATGAAACCAATACCTTAACTTTGTGTGGCTTCTCACGCCGCTGGGTAAAGTCGTCTGACCTGTAATCAGTATCTTTCCACTGTTATCTCCATATGTCTACTGATGCTACGACTCCTCTTTGTTCACGTTGAACTTCTGAAATCTGCACTATCAGCCACAGCTGCTATTGGGCGTTAGTATTTGCAAACACCTGTGTCAGTTGGTCTTTCTAGAGATGTTGGACATGCATCGATACTTATGTTCGGACTTTAAAACACCTGTAGTGTGACAGGGTTTTCCGCATACGCACTGCATTACAGCTGTCACTTAGCTGGGTGTATGCACCTCCTGCAAGTTGACAACGGTGCTGCCACCTGTAAATGGCTGCGGGGGCGCTGCCCAAAGGGTTGATCTTGTTGGGACTGCTGAGGATACAGGCCGACGTCTGCTCAATCTAGTTGTGTGGCTGGCACACGCGCACACATGCCTACAATATGCTCTTGCTGGTGGATATAAATTTCGCCCAACCTTAGGTGGAGCCCAACAGCATAGAGCCGCCTTCAACCTTGGCCTCCTATGGGGGGACTCCTGTGACAACGTTTTTTAGAAGAGGAGCGCTTGTGAAAGTCGGTCTCCAGCGAAGCTCGCTAGCATTTGGGCGGTGCCCCTGGCGCCAGGTGGACTTGGGTGGACAAGCCACCTGGCAGCGTGGACGATGCATCGCAAGCTGCATACAGTGCCTGTTCTGTGCTTTGAAGAGAGCCTGCCTGCTGCACTGGGTGCCGCAAAGAGTCCGAGTGAGCAGTGATACAATAACGGTGTTCTCTCGACAGCAACACCCTAGCTTGCTGTCTCCCCTTTTCTTTGGAAGGGGGCAGAGGGGGGGCAGGAGGGGGGGGTGGAATGAGTGCGTGAATCAGCGTGGAGAGAGTTGCAAGAGAGCACTGGGTCAGACGCTTCCTTCAGTTCTTCTCGGAGGCACTAACACCACATGCATGGGAACAACCTGTGCTCTCTTTTCCCCTCTCTCTTCTTTTGTCTGTGAAGACAGGTCTGCGTAGCACGAGAAGGCTCCCAGCCTAGTTGACTGAAGAGCGCCAGCTGGTCCTCCAGGTGGCCAGCAGCAGCAGCAGCATCAGCAGAGAGCACGCAATCTGTCGGAGAGGGACACCTGGCAGGGCAGACTGCTCGCCCCCCCCCATTCTCCCTCTCTCTCCCCCCCCCCCTCCTCCCCCCTCCAGTCACTCACTCACTCTCTCACACTCACTATCTGATCACAGCAGGCTGCTTCCGGGGGGGTAACCATGTGGGACCAGCTGGCAGCGTGGTACCAGGAGCTGATAAGAATTGGGCACCCGGCATACGCGGGGGTTGCCCCGGACGCCCGGCAGCAGCAGCTGGGCGCGCAGCAGAGCATGCAGCAGGCTCAGGCGTGGTTCCAGCAGCACATGATGCAGCAGTGGGCCGCCGCCCACCAGCAGCACCAGCAGCAGCAGCAGCAGCAGCAGCAGCAGCCGCCGCCGCCGCCGCCCCACGGCTTTGGGCCGGCTCCCCCGGGCGCTGTCGGCAGGGCCGGCCCAGCGGGACTGCCAGGTGGCCGCGCGGCTGTGGAGGTCGAGGCTGGACATGGCCCCCAAAAGGGGAGGGGAGAGGGAGGGGAAGGGGGGGCGATGAGGGGAGATGATGTGCAGCTGCATCGGCCGCAGCCGCAGCAGCTGCAGCAGCAGGCTGAAGGGCACCACCAGCATAGAGGCGCTGGTGGGGTGGGGGGTGGAGTTGCGCCTGGCGGTTGGGGCGACCTCGCGTGTGGGCCGGGTGGGGAGCTTCCGCCGGCAGCGAGGGCCGAGAGGGAGCAGGGAGGGCCGGCTGCAGCGGCGCCGGCAGCTGGTGCTGACGAGGATGAGAATTGGGTGGAGCTCAATCTGGGGCTCTCCCTGAGCTTGGGTGGCGGGGGCGG
>WELA01002985.1:6127-75178 GCA_009602735.1 Mesotaenium endlicherianum
AAAGAAGAAGTATTCCAGATTTTCTTCAAAGAGGAGAGATGGAGATGGAGCCTTTCAAGTTCAGATTTCTCTTTTCTTATGGAGGAGAGTACTACGAAGTATATGGAGTTGAGAACTATGATGAAGACAAGCCTATGGTGTGGAAGAAGAAGCAAGGTATGAAGTTGGTGCAAGAGGGCTAGTGCAAGAAATGTCTCCCACTTGAAGCGTGTGTGCCATTAGTTGTGTGATGGCATAGTTAAGGGGCAGATTTTGGTGCATCTATGGAAGCTCTTCATGTGAAAGTAGAGCACCAAGGCAAGCTGGGTTTAGTAGTAAGAAGTGTCATTGGGGTGACCAAGGCTAGAGTGCAATCAAGAAGCTAAGCATGTGGAAGGAGTTGCACAAAGAGAGTAGCCTATCCTCTAGTGCTTTAGTGCACGGGTCAAGTAAAGACCAAGGAGGAGTATGGTCAAGTGAGGATAGTAAAATAGGTGGAGGTAGATATGACCACAAGTAGCTATCTTCAGCGCGCTAGCAAAGAAGCGACGCGGGAAGGTGAAGGTGAAGGAGAAGCGCTTGTTTTGGTGACCTTGGCCCGGTCATCTCACGAAGCAAGCATGCCTCCTAACAACCTTGGCGAGCGCGCATCGCTGGTGGAGCAAGTAGAGGTGTATGATCCCCTTGCTCATATATAGAGCAGAACCCCAATTGCTCAAATGGAGGAGCTCCTAGAAAGTGAGCTCAAGAGAAGCCCGCTTGCAAGACAAAGTGAGTGCGAGCACAAGATGAGGTGCAAGCACTAAGACTATGTGCGTATGCCCAAGTTATGGAGTTCTTGGAGGTAATCCAGGTGTGTTTCTTGGAGCCTGGTGCAAAGGCTTACCTTCAAGGAGAAGCAGGAGTATGTGGGAGTGAGCATCTAGCCAAGGAGAAGACTATGATGGAGTTTGGTGCACCACGAGCGAGACTACGCGCTCATGCCTTGTGAAGATTATTATCGTCGCTTGATGGAGACTACGACTTCATGGATATGGACCTATGAGGAGGAGACCAAGTGTTATGGGACTGATATGTCCTGCCTAAGATTGAGATATATGACAAAGACCTGGACATGAAGCTAGGAGAATCAGCCCCTATACAAGCAAGCACGAGAGAGGCGTAAAATCTGGACTTGGACACTCGAGTGGTAAGCGCCTTACCTTCATGATGAGGGGGGGGAGTGTTATAGTTGTTTATAGTGCTTGTAAGCAAGGTCAAACCAGTCCTATGAGTTCAGTTGTAACTAAGAGATGTGAAGTGGAAAGAAGTTTGAGAGCAAGAGCTTGGAAGATACTCAAATCTGTCTATGTTTGAGGGTTTTACGGGTAGGCGAGCGCGAGGTTTAAAGTTGGCAGATTTTGGCTACTTTTTGCCTACTTAGGAGAGAGTGGGTAATATTTTCACTAGAAGTCCTACATGATGTGGGAGGCCTAGTATGAGGCCTGCCTTGAGTCATAGTCAAGTTTCAGAATCAGGGGTTTAAGCATGTGCCATTTGTAGGCGCGGGAGCTTTATCCATGTTGCGCGCGTCTGCGTCCTACGAGCGTGCGGCACAAAGTGACGATCTCGTTTGAGTGTTAGACTTTGATTCAGATTCTGAAATTTTGTGGAGAGGTAGTCCTATGGGTTGAGATTCAGAAAAAGTAATTTTTTTTATAAAAATATTAATTTAAGTCCTGACAGTGCCACATGGCGGTCTGCTGGACTGCCGTGCGAGCCACATGTGTGAGGCAAGGCGCAATCTGGTATCATGGTCTTAGGCTTGGAATCAGGAGAAACGAAGCATACCAGTGAGTTTGAAGGGGAGATATTATGTAGATTACACAACTTTCAGGCTAAAAATGTCAAAAAAAGTCAGGGGGGTGCCACTTGGCGTCTTGAGAGGTCACCACGAGTCACGCACACGAGTGAGAGAGTGCAATACCTCTACAAGGAGTATGGCTTAGAGCTAGAGGTAGCTAAGGGTACCAGAAGGTTCAGGAACATAGTGGACTTAGGTTCATGATGTAATCTGGTCAAAATTATAAGAGCACCACGAGTAAGCCACATGGCGCGACGAGGAGCTGCCACTTGTCCAAGAGGGCGAAAAATGAGTATTTTGGCGATTTGGCGGACTATTATGCCTTGGATCCAGCTTTGGAGTATGTGGAGTTGATGGAGGGAGTATGTTACAGCCCTTATGAAGATATTGGCCTATTCCAAGACGAAGGAGTTGAAGAGAAGATGCACTTGTGAAAGGAGACGCCATGTGTGGAGACAATGTATGCGATGGAACTTTCACTAAGTGGAGCAAGTTTGGAGAAATGAGTATCAACCTGGAGCCTGTTCAAGACCTGCAACTTGTATAATATATGTGAACATGTGTTTTTCTAGCGTATATGTGAGCTCGATCCCTCATATTACGTCACTTATGCTTAGTATGCGCCGAGGACGTCGCATCTTGAGAAGGGGGATGATGTAAGGTTATGAAAGTGTAGTTTGTTTCTTTCTAGTATTTTATATGCATAGAGTGTGATTTTAGAAGAACTTTGGCCATTATTTCAAGTCATTTGGACAAGTATTGAGATAGTTATGAATTTTGGAAGTTTTTAGTGAGTTTTTAATGTCACAGATTCTATTTAGTGACAAGGACAGGTCCAGTGACGAAAATTTCGGTTGGAGTCCAGAAAGTAGGACATTGAAACATGAGGGTTCCAGAAAGTACGTACAATTACGTAGAGTGCCAAAGTGATCGTGGAATTTCTAGAAACTCCGTGAGGAGTTAGTGGTTTGTGTAGTAGAATATTCTAGAGTGTGATTGTGTGCGTGTGAGTGTGCTAGCTTGTCCAACTAGGCAAGGTCACCTACATGGAAGGAGCCATAGGAGAAGGTTCTGGAGGTACTTTGCTAGAGAGGACACTTAAAGTTAAAGGATAAATTGGAAGCACAAGGAAGTAGAGGGGGGCTTATTCTATTCTAGTCTAACCTTCGTATCTTGTACACGAGTTTTCTTAATAAAGTGAGTTCTTTTCAACTCCTCTCTCATGTAGCCCTCTAACTCTTGCAAGGGTGGCATACCACCAGGCCACTCCACCTTGTGTATGCAACTAGGAAAGGTCCTCGTGCACGCTTCCACTCGCGGGTGAGGGTGCGTGAGTGTGCATGGGCGCACTCCCCGCACCCTTCCCCCTTTCACATGCCCTTTGACTAGTAAGGGTAACTCTTGCTACCAGTTACAACTTTCCAGACTCCAAACTAGGGTACTACTCTATTGATCACATAGGTCCTTCTCCTTGACATGTACCTAGTCTTGAATATGGCTCATGCTCTTTTATCAGAGTGGTCAGCTGACTNGAGTGGTCAGCTGATTGTCGAAGAATGTGTCAGCAAGCTAATCTGAGTTGACTACAGCCTGCTGTCCTCGACAAAGTCATTACATTAAATACTAATAAAATACAGCAAATTAGTTAACTGTTGCATTCACTAAATTGATACATCTAACAATACGCTGATTCATTACACTAGCTGTGTTGTTCTTTTGATGTATAGTGAATTAACCAAAAACACTATAAAGATTACTTGCAAGTAAGAATCTTTTATTCAGTACTAATTTGTTAAGTTACTTTATCTCATTGACCAAGCGCAGTTCAGACAAACAAAAGATGCAATTTTGACTTAAAACCGTAATGAACGCAATTGTATCCCTTTTTTTGTATGCGTAACACATGAAGACGCGATGACTCGCACCAAAAGGTCACGAGTTCCAAGCTTCTTGCATTGTTCTCTTCTCTTTGCTCCCTATCGGCGCCACTGACCTACTAATAACATGAAATTATCGTCTCTTTCTAAGCAAGCTCATAGGAGGAGAGAGAGAGAGAGAGAGAGAGAGAGAGAGAGAGAGAGAGAGAGAGAGAGAGAGAGAGAGAGAGAGAGAGNAGAGAGAGAGAGAGAGAGAGAGAGAGAGAGAGAGAGAGAGAGAGATTCGCAACGTAGGTTGTCGGCAGGCGATGGGCATCGTGCAAGGGCAAGGAAGTAAGAAGCTAAACCAATGAGCGAAACGTAGCACCAAGAACGAGAAAGAGCAATAGCGATTAGCAAGGTTATGGCCGAGAGAGAGAGGGCGTATTCTCGACTTATTCTGCATTCATGACGGGCATTACGAGCACCTACACTAGAAGTAAGGAAAACAAGAAGGCACAATCGCTTTAAGTCACCACAAATGTAGAGAATATCATCACCCTCATGAAATTGAACATACAAAGCTAACACCAGAATGGTGTTAGCTTGCGGCCTAAGGAGTGTGCCCTCACAAACTATGTTTAGCTCCTACAAAGTGAAAGGAAATACTACCTACTACGGAAGATGCATCATTGCGTCATAACGCACAAATGAAAGTGTACTCTAGTTACGAAAGGGTACAATGCGAAGGACGAACACAAACACGTACGACTCAAGTCAAAAGGTAACCCAACTTCTCCTCACCTCTTACTTTCCCTATCTTCTAGCGAACATGGGAGCACACCCGTCGGGATCGCTTATGGTACGTAATGGTCTCGCTGTAGCAGTACAAGTTCCTCGAGGTACTTAGATTGCGCGCCAATTGTACTTATACAATCTAAACCGACACTTCCGACCGCATCCGCGACGTGTTGCATGCGCTGCAACCGGCCACGTGGCAGATTGTTACACTCCTTCCCCCTACAAGTGTGCACGTCTCGGCACTTATGCCGCGGCGGAGCGAGGGACATTGTTTTGGGATAGTGTCCTTTTTTTGTACAATCCAAAGATCGACGTACGGCCCATCGATGAGTTTTGCACCTCGCGGAATTTGAATCCTCGTCTCCTGCAAACAATTGCGTGTGTTCGCGCTCCGATACCATTGATACGAACAAAGAGGTAACTCGAGGTACTCAGATCGCTCACCAATTGTACTTAACAATTGAAATTGACACTTCCGGCCGCATCTGCAACGTGTCGCACGCGCCGCAACCGGCCACGTGGCGGATCGTTAAACTAGCCATGGACAGTAGGGGATCCTACTGGGTACTCGCGCCGACCCTGCAGGCGAGCAAACCTGAGGGTCGTCCCCCATACGTGTGGGCGGCAACACCACGTGTGGAGGTAGAGAAAGAGCGCGTGATCTGGGGGGAGCCTCATAGCTGCTCAACAGCAGATCCTCCTAAGCAGAATATGGGTCCCAGTGTTCACCACCACTGCCCACAGTCTAGAACCTCCTCACCTACCACTCTAACCCGACTAATCATTAAGACCACGTGTAGGCGGTAACACCACGTGTGGAGGTAGAGAAAGAGCGCGTGATCTGGGGGGAGCCTCACAGCTGCTCAACAGCAGATCCTCCTGAGCAGACTATGGGTCCCAGTGTTCACCACCACTGCCCACAGTCTAGACCCTCCTCACCTACCACCCTAACCCAAGTAATTACTAAGACCTGACATTGACTCTCCACCCTCTTATCCTACTACTAGACATTAAACGTACTCGACAAGGACGTGCATGACAAAAGAGAGAGAGAGAGAGAGAGAGAGAGAGAGAGAGAGAGAGAGAGAGAGAGAGAGAGAGAGAGAGAGAGAGAGAGAGNGGACGTGCATGACAAAAGAGAGAGAGAGAGAGAGAGAGAGAGGGAGAGAGAGAGAGAGAGGGAGAGAGAGAGAGGGAGAGAGAGAGAGAGAGAGTGGTGTCCTTTCGATACATTCCTAGTTGTAGTTTGTAATATACGGATATGCCTTACATATTTGTGCGTATTGCCCATGCGTGTTATACGTAGTTACCAAAATAATACCTTGCAATTTGGCGTAATACGTGAGTGTCAGCGATTTAAAGTGGTTATGAATCGGTTATAGATAGGACAATTACTTTACACAAGCTTTATGGCGTACGACTTTATAACATTACATTTTGTAGTGTGCGGGCAAAAGATATTCTACAGGCGAATCTCAAAATAGGGATACACCAATTGAGAGTATCTATTCATTTATGAAACTAATATTTTTACAAGCTAAGGCATAATGTAGACTGTGCATTTTCTTAATAAAATTACTAAGTATGTTCACAGAAACATGTAATTTATTGAAAGAACTTCTCAAAGTAATGACTAGGAACGTAACCTAATGGAAATGGTGAACGTTACAACGCGGATTTCATGTTTGTACATGCATAGTGGCTTCCATGGGATGGTTGGATGTCCGCTCAATGAATCTTGTACAGTTTGTCCCCGCCCTCACATATACACGCATTTAAGCGCTCTTATACGCACTCTCACAAAAGAGCTCTCGCACGCTCCTCGTGAATGCATATATGTGCAACGAAATGACCATGCACACGTCGCTCAACTGTAGGCTGAGCTTCACGACATATGTACACTCATATGCAAACTCGTCATGCTTGCATGCAAATACGCGAGTGAGTACGCATGCATGAATGCACATCGTCATGTGTGCATAAACACCATTTCATACGCACATAAGATGTATGGGAATACATCTTCACTCCCCCACATGAGCACGTCCAAGATTTTGTGTGGGCCCATTGTCCACGCACGCTTATCAGCACGCTTGCCGAATCAACCAGGTGCACCGACTTGTATAGCGCTCCCGTGGGAGCTGGCGGGTTACCTCGGCGACGGTGCCAGCAAGTTAACACGCTTGCATGCAAACGCATGTCAACGGCGTCTCGATTACTTCTTTGGAATTTTCGTGTCACGTGTCATGTTGGGAGCGGTTTGCCTCTGACAATGTTTGTCCCCGGGCGCAGCGCGAACGAAACCTGCCGGCGGCCTGGATCGGCTTGGATCAGCCTGGATCCTGTTTTGGATCGTCCCGTACACGTGGGCGATAGATCGTATGGCAATTTGGGCTCAAACATGTGAATGGCTCGCGCTCTCGTACATGCATATTGTATGAAATTTTGTGACATTCAATCAGGTCTTGTGGTGTGCTTGAAAGGGGCAAAGTGCCCTACTCTCTCCCCTATTTTAAGATCTTGTTCTTTTGCTGATGAGCTTGAAGAGACTTATGGGCAGCACGTTGGTAAACTGACTTCTCCTCATATTCTCCTCTCATATTCGGAACCTGACTGTTCTCGATATATTTGCTTGTTGTTCCTGCTATGCGATCTTTTACATCCCCAAATTAGACAGCCCCCTTCCCCTCCCGTTCACACACACACGATGAAGAGACTGTGCGTGAGTGTGTACGTAGTTATAATGAATCAGTATATTGGATGACATAATATTCATTTAAATAATATAGTTAAATAAGTTCAGCCTGCTGAACTCTAGTTAATGATCAGTCTTCTGGACTTTATATTTAATATCAGTTTAATGACTCGGCTTGAAATAGCAGGTTGAGGTCACCTTAAGTCAGCTTGCTAACACATTCTTTGACAGCCAGCTGACTTCCGTACTCGGTAGCAGCGAACTGCCTCGATATGCATCTAAGTGTGGTATGCTAGATGAATGGGCAGATGACATCCCTATGATGGATGGCGATTCGGGATGATGGGAGATGGTGGTGGATTTGGTTAACCGAGGTCCTACCAACGTGGTTAACTCCCGGGTAGGCGGTGCCATCGCACTGACCGTTGAACAGTAAACTCATTCCATGTACATATGCTAGGCATTGCTCTCGAGTTCGGCATTCGGAAACGAGGCCAACTCTCTTGTACAGCTTACTGAGAGAGATCTGAATCCAAGGCGAGAAGCCATTGATACGCACTGTCTTCTAACCTTGCTTATGTATGAGTTTACTGATTTGCATTATTGATGCTAGTTTACTCTCATTTGACTGACGAGTATTATTCACTGCTAGTGCGCTGTCCTTTTGCCGTTAAAACAGTTAACGAAAAGTACCATTAAGACTACTCGTTGATATAAAGATCTTTATTAATTGTTAATCGCCTATTTGGTAAGTCGATTCATTTCAGTGGTATCGGAGCAGTTATCACAGTCTTCTTTGTATGGTAAGGACAAGGTCTCAAACTAGCAACTCCCGAGACATGGAGAACCAGGATAACGAGAATGTCGAAAACCAGGCGGAAAGCTATGTAGCGGGAACCCGTACCTATTCGGAAGCAGTAGCAGATACTGCAGCTAGAGAGGCTGCAAATGAGGCAGCTGCTATTGCCGCAGTCGCAGCACAGCAAGCTCAGGAGGAGAGAGCCAGATTAGAAGCTTAACAAATAGCAAAGGCCGCTGAAGATACAGAAGGAGGGAAGGACAGCCAGCTGACGAGCGCACTGTTGAAGAACTTATGGCATCAAGGGCCAATGTTGTGAACCCACCTCCTGCTGTACAACTCAATGTACCCCTAGGTCAAATACGTGACCGGCTGAATGCGGCAGGAATTGCTGCTGCAGGAGCGAGAGGGATTGTTGAGGACATTACTCAGCGAGTAGATGCCACTGTTGCTGCTGCATTTGCTAATCTACCACCCCAGAGTGTAGACTTGGGGGCATTGTTCGTTCAAATGCAGTTGCAAATGGCGACCATGTATCAGTCCCAACAGGAGGACAAAAGAATCATAATGTCTCTACTGCGGGACAGAGACCATCTGGGGTCTCAAACCACTAGTGGTGGAGGCCGAGGGCCTAGTAAGCCCAAGCCAAAACCTCCCCAGGACTATGATCCTGAGGGAAACAAAAAATATTACCTGATCAAGTTTCTCGCGGATGTTGAGCAGTGGCTGGAGAACTACCCAGAACTGCAAGATTACGAGAAGGTCAGGCACACCGGTGCGCTACTGAAAGGCAGTGCCGCAGACTGGTGGCTTTACTGGAAGGAAGAGCGTAAGGCTCGGCAACTCGGTGACCCTACGTGGGTAGAGTTTGTCGAGAAGTTGCATGAGAAGTTTGATGTCATCAACCAGCAGGAGAAAGCTATCTATGCGATGATCTCCCTGACACTGAAGCAGACCACTTCAGTTGCTGAGTTTGCTCAAAAGTTCCAAGAGAACATGATGAAGCAGCCTGATTTGCCAGAACGGTATAGGATAGCATACTTCAGGTATGGCTTGAAATCCGAGGTCTCTGGTCATTTTGCTGAGAAAAAGTATGAGAAACTGGCTGACTTGATCCAGGATGCTGACGCCTGGGATCAGCAGCAGTTCAATCACAAGCGCCAGAGTAACGCTTTGGTGTCTAAGATTGTCAAAAAGCCCCACGGTTCCTACAATGCAGTTGAAGGAGACCAGGCTGAGGATAATCAGGGTGATGAATATGAGTATGAGTACAATGCTATTCAGTCTAGAGGTAGAGGTGGTCCCTCTCGAGGTGGCTATGGAAGGGGTGGTGGTAGGACTAAGCCGAGACCAGCCTCAGCAAAATCTACTTGCTACCATTGTCAGCAGAAAGGCCACTACAGAGAACAGTGTCCGGTCAAGCACCTGCCTAAGGTCGAGAGAAAAGACCAGCCTTTAAATGACAACAACAGTCAGTAATCCAATCTACTGACTGTGAGGATGTTAGAGATAGTGAGTCGTCACTAGCTGCCCTCGTAGCAGGTATTATGGGTCCTGCTGAACTGGATTCACTATGCATGCCTGACAACCAGATAAAGGAGACCATCAGCAATATAGACGTCCAGAGAGTGCACACTTTGGATGCTCTTGTTCCACCTGATGTCCAACATTTCTTTGCTACGTCAGGAGAACAATGCGAAAGTCAGGAAAAGACAGTCCCCCCTATCCTACTGCATTGCATGATTGCAGGTAGGAAGGTGAGGGCATTTGTTGACGGAGGGGCGTCACATACTTTTATCCACAAGGACTTAGTTAAGCGGCTAAGGCTGCCTACTGTCACCCAAGGGAATAGAAAAATATTCCTTGGAGATGCCTCAAGTATGCCGGGAGGAGTTATAACCAAGCCTATTGAGGTCCAGTTAGGTTCTGGCATTGCAGTTCTAACTGAAACGCTTACGTTTGAGGTACTCAACACTGGCTTTTATGATCTCGTGCTAGGCAGGTCCTGGCTTAATAGACATCAAGCTGAAGTGTGTTGGAGCAGAGGTACAGTTAAAGTGAGAGGAGCCAGTGATGGGCAGACTGACTTGGCACCCACCAGTGCTCTTCCTCTTGTCCTGTGTGGATGGCAAATGAAGGAAAAGAAGAGGCTTCCAGAAGGACGAAAGTTGCTGAATGCAATGGAGTTCGTCGAAAGCTGGAACCAGAGGGAAGACAGAATGTTCTGTCTGCTGCTAAGAGAGGTACCTCCTCAACCTGAAGAAGTGGTTGAGAAAAAGGTAAGCCCTCCGGAGCACCATACTGCTGCAAAAATTGTTGCTCAGTACACGGATGTATTTAATATGCTTCCAGGGTTACCCCCTAAGAGGGAAGTAGATCATAGGATTGTTTTATTACCTGGGAGCCAGCCACCTTGGCAACGCACGTATGGCTTGTCTTATGAGGAGAGCGAGGAGTTGAAAACACAGATTGAAGAGCTTGAGGAAAATGGTTATATTCCTCCCTGTAAATCACATTACGGCGCACCCATCCTATTTGTTAAGAAAAAGGATGGCAGTATGCGGATGTGTGTGGATTACAGAGCCCAGACAGAATTACAGTAAAGAACAAGTATGCTTTACCCAAGATCGAGGACTTGCTTGATACCCTGTCTGGTGCTAAGGTGTTCAGTAAGATGGATCTCAAGAGTGGTTATCATCAAATTAGAATTGCTGAGGGGGATGAACACAAGACTGCTTTCCGCACACGTTATGGACACTATGAGTTCAACGTGATGCCATTTGGACTGACTAATGCTCCTGCCACCTTCATGGGTGCTATGAATGACATTTTCAGACCTTATTTGGATAAGTTTGTGCAAGTTTTCCTGGATGATATTTTAATTTTCTCTAAAGATGAAGCTCAGCACGCTGAACACTTAAAGACAGTCCTGGACACTCTAAGAACGAATCACTTATATGCTAAAATGAGCAAGTGTGATTTCTTTAAAGACAGTATTGAATTCTTAGGCCACATTGTCCGTAAAAAGGGCATCAGCGTGGATCCTAAGAAAGTCCAGACCATAAGGGACTGGCCAGTACCACAGTTTGTCTCTGAAGTTAGATCCTTCCTCGGGTTCGCTAACTACTATAGGAGATTTATTGAGAATTATTCCACAGAGGCCAGTAGACTGACTGACCTTACTAAGAAAGACATAGGGTATGTGTGGGGGAAAGAGCAGCAGGCTGCCTTCCAGACCCTTAAAGATGCCCTTTGTTCTGCCCCAGTGCTAGCCGTGTGTGACCCCAGCAAACCGGTGCAGGTGGTTACTGATGCCACTGACTTTGCCATGGGTGCTATTTTGTTGCAGCCTGCTGACAAAACCACAAAGGATGGTAAGGTACGGCAGGAGTGGCATCCTGTGTTGTATGAGTCTATGAAATTTAATCCAGCGGAGATTAATTAGTCAGTGCATGATAAAGAGCTGCTAGCTATCATTCATGTACTCAAACAGTGGAGGGCATACTTACATGGTAAAGCTTTTAAGGTGATTACAGATCATCTAGCTCTGACTCACTTTCAGAAGAAGTCCAAGCTGTTGAGGAGGGAGAACCGCTGGAGCAAGATGCTGGAGCAGTTCCAAGTCCAGATCAACTACAAATCAGGGAAGTTGAATCCTGCTAATGCACTCTCTAGAAGACCTGACTTGCAAGAAAGGAACTTTAGTCAGCATGCTGTAGATAAAGTCCTGTGTGCACTCACTTCACTAAAGGTGAAAAAGTCCTTCCTTGAACAACTTAGGAAAGCCTACCTTTCTGACCCAACATTTGAGCCCAGCCCCACTACTGGTATGTGTCGTGCTACTGCACTCGGGTAAAAGCTCAAGGGAGGGGTCTGGGTGACTGAAACCACTTCAGGCAGGCTGAAGCTGGTCCTTCCTAATAACTTGGAAATAAGGTCTCTCTTACTGAGTCAAGCGCATGACAGTCTCCTGGGTGGACATTTGGGGCAGGCCAAAACTGTTGGCAAACTGGCAAAACATTATCATTGGGAGGGGTTACCCCGGGAGGTCTTGAAATATGTCAAGTCCTGTGACCAGTGTCAGAGAAATAAGTCTCGGCACACACCACCCGGAGGTCTCTTGCAACCGCTGCCCATCCCAGCTGGACGCTGGGAAACTATATCCGTGGACTGGGTGGTCTCACTACCAAGAACTGCCAATGGGCATGATTCAATACTGGTAGTCGTGGATAAACTGACAAAAATGGTCATTTTTATCCCCACAACTGTCAAAGTGACTGCACTCGAAACAGCGAGACAGTTCTACAACCATGTAGTATGCCAAGATGGGCTCCCTTCTAATATCATCTCAGACAGAGACTCAAAATTCACCTCTAAGTTCTGGGAAGCTTTAATGGGGTTAGTGGGAGTCAAACAGCTGCTCAGCACAGGAAACCACCCTCAGACTGATGGGCAGACTGAAAGAGCTAACCGAGTTCTGCAGGAGGTGCTGAGAGCATATATTAACCAAAAACAAGATAATTGGGATGACCTGTTGCCTCAAATTCAGTTTGCGGTCAACAGTGCAGTGCACACGTCAACGGGCAAGACTCCTTTTGAACTCAGCCTGGGTAGAGTCCCTAAGTCTCCTTTAGATGTACTGGGAGAGTCTTTAACTGACCCTGAAGGGATTGACAACCCTGTCGCCCTCCAGTTAACTGAGGAGTTTGCTAACACCCTGTCAGAAGTGCAACAAAACCTGCACAAAGCCCAAGAAAACCAACAAAAATACGCTAATCAACACCGTCGGGAGCTGATATTTTCCAAGGGCGATTTAGTCAAACTGCATTCTCAGCACCTGTACCTCCCTGGTGTGGTCAAGAAAAAGCTTGGCCCTGTCTGGGTCGGTCCATATTTGGTAGTGCGTCGTGTGAGTCAGAATGCTTACAAACTAAACATGTCAGCTGAATACAAGGGTCACCCGGTCTTTAATGTCTCCTTCCTGGAACCATATATCAAAGGTGATACACTGTTCACAGGTCGGTTACCTGTCCAACCGGGACCGGTCCCCGCTGTCCGGGACGGCGATCCTGAGGATTATGAGGTCGATGAGATTTTAGACGCTCGCTCGGTACGTCGATCGTCTAAATATGTCATGAAGTACCTCATCCGATGGAAGGGTTACGATGCCTCTGGGGACACGTGGGAATTCAAAGACCAGCTGACCAATGCCAAAGGGGCGTTGAAACGGTTCCACCTTCGGGCGGCTGGGGCACCGCCCTAACTGTCCCTTCAGTAGACATGGGAAGGTGACAGGAGGTCCTGTCTCCATATAAGTTGGAGGGGGATGTGACAGTTAGTGACAGTTGTGACAGGCAGCCCACCTTTAAAATTAAGTTGGAGGGAGTGGTATTCTCTGATGACCATATTACAGAATGGCGGTGGATTTGGTTAACCGAGGTCCTACCAATGGGGTTAATTCTCGGGTAGGCGGTGCCATCGCACTGGCCGTTGAATAGTAAACTCATTCCATGTACATACGCTAGGCATTGCTCTCGAGTTCGGCATTCGGAAGCGAGGCCAACTCTCTTGTACAGCTTACTGAGAGAGATCTGAATCCAAGGCGAGAAGCCATTGATATGCACTGTCTTCTAACCTTGCTTATGTATGAGTTTACTATCTTGCGTTATTGATGCTAGTTTACTCGCATTTGACTTACGAGTATTATTCACTGCTAGTGTGTTGTCCTTTGCCGTTTAACCAATTAACGGAAAAATACCATAAAGATTACTCGCTGATATAAAGATCTTTATTAATTGTTAATTGACTATTTGGTAAGTCGATTCATTTCATGCAATCTCTTTTGCAAGGCAAGTATCTGCTTAGCATATAGCTCAACAGTCAAGCTTGCCTTCTCTTGCACTAATACAGTCTCTTCTCTACCTCTAGCAATCTCTGCTTTTGCTCTTCTATGTCGCGCTTGCAATCTCCTATCAGGTTCAAGCGTTGACAACAGCAACCTGAGATTTCTCCGTCTTTGAGTGATAAAAGAGGTCAGGGGCCAGCCCTTGCAACACGACAAGGACAAAGGAAGGATGAAAGAGGGCACAGATAGGAAACTAGAAATGGGGACTTGGGTATTTATTTCGTCTCCCCTTGTCTTCTGGTCAAAGGGCAAACAAGCTCATTGACCAGGTACCCCACCAATGTGATGCATTTTTCTCAGCATTGAGATTATTTTTTCACAAAGCCTATTCTCTTTTGAGGCCGTAGCACAAGCACGATGTCTGGAGCCTGAGGGTACTCATGATGACAAATTTGTCCGAGACTCTAAGGCACTGTTCCTCTGTCCTGTACTTCTAACTTGAACTTGTGGCAAATTCAAGAATTTATAGCGAAATGGCTTACTGAATAGTGGGTGTGTGAATGTAATTAAGACAATTAGCAACAAATGAGCAGGCAATGTTTGAACCGCTTCTTCTTGAGTGCATCATACAAAATCACTAGTCATGCATGTATAATCGGACACTTCAATAGTGACTGACATTTAAGGATTTCATGAAGGTGTACTAACATCTTGTGTAAGGTTATAGGTTTATAAAGTGTATTTTTGAGTTTAATGAAAGTATGTTTTGATTGTATAGTAGTGCGGATTGTATTTTTGTCATTATTTTGATATAAAGTTCATCAAATTTGGTTAAGTATTGAGAGAATTATGGATTTCCGAAGTTTAATTAGTTCTGAGGTCGGTTGACGACTGTTCTTAATTTGCGGTGAGCGTGACCGTCGGATTGACTGACAGCGTCAAGCGATCTGGCCCGTTAGAGTGAACTCGAACCTTCACGTAAGTTCGGCTGACGCGAAGTTCCGGCTAGGTCGATTTACCTAGAAGTTTCGGTTTAGCCTAGCGAGTCTAAGATAGAACATTCTAGTAATGTCAATCCATGTATGTGGACGTCAATTCGGCCCGACACGTCAGATGAGACTGATCTGGCTTACTCACGAATATTCTGGAAGGGACGATTTGACGAACACTTGGGAAAATCCGTAGCTAGAGAGGAGCACTTAGGCAAGAAATTATAAATAGGCATAACTTCTTTGTTTCTTTTCAGTTTTCACTTTTGTAAATTTCTACGAGTTTGTAATGACAAGGCCTTCTATCCCACATCATTTTTGAGCAGTTTCTTGCTACTCAAAATGTTGAGTAATTTTCCTAAGCTTTCTTAGTGGAACGTCGCTGCACTCTTTAGTATGATTGCAACTGATTTTTTTCCTTCTGAGTTACTACGCTTCCACTAGGGCACTCTGCCCCTTTCATCTAGTATCAAAGCAGGGCTAGTTTGCATATCATATTATGGAGTCGCAGCCGGCAGCTGGAGGAGGCGAACATGTCGAGCATGTTGAGCGCGTGGGGCAGCAGGCAGCACCAACAATGACCAGAGAGCAACAAGAGATGCAGACGATGCTAAGGCAGATGGCGAATGCAATTGGAGGAGAAATCTACGACCAATTTCAACAAAATATGCGCCAGGAGGTGGAAAGAATGGTGCGAGCTGTGGTTAGAAACGCCGCTTTGACGAGTTCGGCACCTGCACCTGTTGTACCACCAATCCATGTTCAACCAGTGGTGCAACCAGTTACTCCACCCGCATCGAAAGTGCGTGCGCATAAGCCTGAAGTGTATACTGGAGAGCGTGGATCGCCGCCTGTTCATCAATGGATTTTTGGAGTGAAGAAGTTATGGAGTATTGTGCGCTCACGCCCGACAAGCAAGTCGCCTTCGTGATTACTTTACTGAAGAAGAGTGCTGGAGCTTGGTATGAACGCAAAGAGCAGCTGTTTGGAGTTCCTGCTACTGTTGATCAGCTATTTAAAGGCTTGAAGAGGCAATTTTAACCTATTACACCCGAGGCTACAGCTCGAGATCTATTGGTGCAGCTTCATCAACGAGCAAGCGTTCAGGAGTAAGTATCGCGCTTCAACGAGCTGGTGCTTCAGTGTCCATCCATGCACGAGTCGAGATGATGGACAAGTTTAAGAGGGGACTCAAGCCAACTGTGGCCAAGGAAGTGGCGCTCAAGGACCCTACCAGTCTTGGAGAAATGATGGCATTGGCAACAAGGGTCGACGCTGTGGAGTATAGTCAGAGGCAGTGGGGCAGCCAAAACTTTGGAGGATATTGACACTTTGGATCTCAAGCGCCAAGCACGAGTGTTCAAGGTTCAGTACCCATGGAGTTGGGACTTGTGCAGTACCAGCGCAGGCAGCATAATTTCAAGCCGAGAGGACCCTGCTATAATTGTGGCAAGCTTGGGCACCTGGCTCGAGACTGTCGTATGAAGGCGAAGCAACCTCAACAGCAGGAAAAAGAACGACGCCAGTAAGTCGTTCTGGGGTGTCTACTGGCGTGAAGACGAGAACTCACAAGGAGGTTTTCCCCAGGAGCCTGCCAAGAAGCAAAGGACAAGACGTTGACAAGCCTATCATCGTGGAAGGAATAATCGACGGCAACAAGGCGAAGTGTATGGTCGACAGTGGCGCAAGTGCAAACTTTGTGCACAAGAAGCTGGTGAAAGAGTGGCAAATCCCTGTGCATAAGCATTATGAGGCAATTTTGGCGAATGGGCAGAGACTCAAGTGTGGTGCACCTACGGAAGCTATTCATGTGGAAGTAGCGGGGCACCGGAGGAAGGAAGTTATGGAGCAGGCAGAGTTAGGTCACCATGACGTGATATTGACCGACCATGGCTGAGGAAAGCCAACCCCCAAGTGCACTGGAGCACAGGACAAGTGAAAGTCCAAGGGCGTGATGGTCGAATGGAGACAGCAAAACAGGTGGAGGTAGATACGACCACAAGTAATTGTCTTCTTTCGAGCCTGCAAGTTAAGAAGCTATGCAGGGCAAATCAGGTGAAGAAGGTGTACCTTGTTTTGGTGGCCCTCACCAGGTCATCAAATGAAGCAAGCATGAATCCTAACAGCATTGGCGAATGTTCATCGCCGGAGGAGCAAGTAGTGGTGTCTGATCCCCTTGCTCAGAAGGAGCAGAGCCCAACCGCTCAAGAGAAGAAGCCTGCTGAGATGCCTGCCCAAAATAAGGCGCTGTTGGAGGATTTCAAGTGCGTATTTTCTGAGGAGCTACCTGCAAGACAACCTCCACAAAGAGCTATGGAGCACAGTATCGAGTTGGAACCAGGGAGCAAGCCACCAGTGAGACCCGCCTATCGACAATCGTTTGCGGAGTTGGATGAGTTGAAGAAGCAGCTGACAGAGTTATTGGAGAAGGGATTCATCCGACCCAGCGAGTCTCCATTTGCAGCGTCAGTCTTATTTGTAAAGAAGAAGGATGGGACTATGAGGATGTGTGTCGACTACCGAGCGCTGAACAAGATCACCATCAAGAACAGGTACCCGCTTCCACGAGTGGACGAGTTAATTGACAGGCTTGTCGGGGCGAAGTATTTTTCGAAGATTGATTTGAGGAGTGGCTATCACCAGGTACAGATTGAGGAAGGAGACGTTCAAAAGACTGCTTTCAGGTTTTTGCCCTTTGGGCAGGGTGGCATAGGGCCGCGGGGGTGGGAGGAGCTTGCAATGCAAAGTTGCAAATTTTTTTGAGTTGGCTCGCTATGGCTTATTTGAGTTGACAGTCATGCCTTTTGGTCTGACTAATGCACCTGCTACATTCACGGGACTCATGAATAGTATCTACAGACCCTACTTGGACCAGTTGGTGGTGGTATTTTTGGACAACATCCTGATCTATTCGAAGACCTTGGAAGAGCACGTGGAGCATCTGGGAAGGATTTGGAGGTCTTGAGAGATCAGAAGTTATATGGGAAGATGAGCAAGTGCGAATTCTGTCTCAAAGAAGTCGAGTTTCTTGGACATATAGTGGGAGCTGAAGGAGTCAAGATGCAGCAGAAGAAGGTGCAAGCAGTCAGAGATTGGCCGAAACCTGCTGATATTCATCAACTCAAGAGCTTCCTCGGCATGGCGAGTTATTATTGACATTTCATTAAAGGATTTGCCAAGGTGTGTGCACCGCTCACGGACATGTTGAAGAAGCAGGAGAAGTGGCTATGGGGTGACAAGGAGCAGCAAGCCTTTGAGAAGATTAAGGAGCTCTTGACACAGGCACTTGTGCTGGCAATTGCAAGTCCAGAGCTTTCTTTCGCCATCATCACAGATGCATCAAATTCGCAGTCGGAGCCATTTTTCTCCAGGACCAGGGCAAAGGATTGCAGCCTGTGACATATGAGATCAGGAAATCGAGTCCTGCGGAGCAGAACTATGCAGCACACGAGCGGGAGATGTTGGTTATTATCCAGGCTTTGAGGATGTGGCGATGTTATGTGGACGGCCGGAAGGTGTTCATAAAGACCGACCACAAGAACTCGGAGAAGTTTATGACGCAGCCAACATTGACACCAAGACAGGCAAGGTGGATGGAGCTTCTGCAAACGTTTGACCCCAAGATTGAGTACTTACCTGGGAAGATCAACCCTGCAGAAGCTTTATCCAGGAGGTGCAACCTTGCAGCTATCTCAGTCATCAAGGAGAGTATGGACTTCAAGGAGAAGCTTAAGAGAGGTTATGAGGACGATCCAGAGTATGCTGATGGTGGAGCAGCTGAGTTCAACTCGAGTATGCAGAAGAAGGACGACATATGGTATTATGGTGATTCCAGAAGAGTGGTGGTACCTGACATCAAGGAGCTATGAGACTTACTACTTGCGGAGCATCATGATTGCTTATATGCTGGACACTTTGGAAGCGAGAAGACGGCAAGCGTGCTGAAGCGGGAGTACTATTGGAGAAATATGGACAAGGACATCGAGGAGTGGATCAGGAGTTGCGATGCGTGCCAGAGAAACAAGACACCAAATCAAAAGAAGGAAGGTATATTGCAGCCCCTGCCTATTCCAGAGTATCCTTGGGAGCAGATTGCTATGGACTTCATCATATCCTTACCAGTGAGTGGTCAAGGACACGATGCAGTATGGGTTATGTCTGATAGACTCAGCAAGATGGCTCACTTAATTCTCATGAAGGAGACTTGTACGGCAGCAGATGTGGCACGGCTATTCTTTGATCATATTTTCAGGCTACATGGGTTGCCGAAGGTGATTGTTTCAGATCGGGATCCGCGGTTTACTAGCAATTTTTGGCGGTCATTGTTTACTTTGATGGGGACCAAGCTGAGTATGAGCACTTCCTATCACCATCAAACAGACGGGTAGAGTGAGAGGCTCAACAGAACTCTGCAAGAGGTGCTCAGGAGTTTCAATATGGAGGACCCTTCAGAGTGGGACAATAAGCTGCCAGGGCTGGAGTTTGCCTACAACAACAGCATGCAGGGATGCAGTCACCATTCGCTATGGTTTATGAGAAAGAAGTATATCATCCTGGGAACATCTTGTTGGAGAAGGCCAAGGAGACTCAGGTTCCTACTACAAAAGCGTTTATGGAGCAGAATCAGCAGATGGCCAAGACTTGGGATATGGCAAAGACTTGTATTCGGAAGGCAAAGGAGGAATAGGTCAAGTATACCAACAAGCACAGGAGGGAAGTGCCATACCATGTGGGTGACAAAGTACTCTTGTCAACAGAAAATCTACCTTTCACAGGCAAGAGGAAACTGCGGGCACGGTTTACAGGTCCCTTTCTGGTGCTCAAGCAGGTTAATCCAGTGACCTACAAGTTGGAACTTCCTTCAAGCTGGCGTATCCATGATGTGTTCCATGTCAGTTGTTTGCGGCCATAGGTTGACCCAAATGAAGGACAATCAGGACAATTACCTACACCGCCACCACCGGTCGAGATTGATGATGTATTGGAGTATGAAGTGGAGGCGATTGTCGATGATCGACGATTCAAGCGAGGTCAACGACTTGTTCAAGAGTATCTGGTCAAGTGGAAGGGCTACCATGCGGACGACAATACTTGGGAGCCAGAATCCAACTTGACTCATAGTAAGAGTAAGTTGAGGCGTTATTTGCAGAACGCGTCGAGGACGTCGCATTTTGAGGAGGGGGATGATGTAAGGTCATAGGTTTATAAAGTGCGTTTTTGAGTTTCATGAAAGTATGTTTTGATTTTATAGCAGTGTAGACTGCATTTTTGTCATCATTTTAATATAAAGTTCATCGAATTTGGTTAAGTATTGAGAGAGTTATAAATTTTCAAAGTTTTATTAGTTTTAAGGTCAATTGACGACTGTCCTTAATTCGCGGTGAGCGCGACCGTCGGATTGACCGACAGCGTCGAGCGACATGGCCCGTTAGAGTGAACTCGAACCTTCACGTAAGTTCGGCTGACGCGGAGTGCCGACTAGGTCGATTTACCTAGAAGTTTCGGTTAAGCCTAGCGCGTCTAAGATAGAACATTCTAGTAATGTCGATGCATGTATGTGTACGTCAATTCGGCCCGACACGTCAGATGAGACTGATCTGGCCTACTCACGAATATTCTGGAAGGGACGATTTGACGAACACTTTAGGAGATTTTGTAGCTTCCTTCTAGAGAGGAGCACTTCCGCAGAACACTATAAATAGGCATAATTTCTTTGTTTCTTATCAGTTTTCACTTTTGTAAATTTTTACGAGTTTGTAATGACAAGGTCTTCCATCTCACATCAATTGTGTGCAGTTTCTTGCTATTCAAATTGTTGAGTAATTTTCCTAAGCTTTCTTAGTGGAACGCCGCTGCACTCTTTAGTATGAGTGCAACTAGTTCCTTTCCTCGTGAGTTACTACGCTTCCACTAGGGCACTCTGCCCTTCATCTTGCTTCTACCCAAAATGGGCTTGATTTGAAGATGACAATCACCAAGGAGCCATTTCTTACTTGGTTCACAAAATTGCACGAGCATTCACATTGCCCAGGGTTAATGTAGGCTGGAATGGCCTTGCTGTAAAAATGATCAAGGTCATGGGAACGACTATGATCATTTGTGAAGCTCAAACATTACCAGTGACACTGCAGTTGTCTGCTTGCAAGGTGTCGAGCATTTTCACTATTGTACACACGAAACATATCAGCTTCAAAGTTTGAATGAACCCCTTCGTGGGGTTTGAGGTTTCTAAATGACTACTCATGGTTTACAACTTGATTGCCATAGGACTTATTAGAAGTAAAGGCAATTGAATGTTATAGGTGGTAAAAGGATTGCAGAGTAAGATGTTCAAAGTAATGTGATGTGCCAAGTACAATTTGTAAATTGTGTAGTTGTAGTTATTGATCCATGAACACTAACAATATAGGTCGTCTGATTGCGACGCGTTTTTGCACAAATTTCAATCGTCCTCAAAAACTAAAACATTCTGGGTGACAACTGTTATAGATTTAAAATTGCAAACAACATCCTTTGCACGGGACATTAAGTGAAAATTATTACAATTTGTATTCAAGTTGCGTGATTTCGAAAAAAAAGAAGGTGATAATAGAAAGAACAATATGAATAGCAATATGCTACAATGCGCGTAATCCCTTCATGTCTAATCCTCTCTAAGTCTAGCTATTATTTGCTATTATATGCTATTTGCTAATATATGATGGCGTTTAACATCTGCTTGACTATGTTACACCTCTGTTCAATATTCTACAAAGAAAATGCTGGAGTAGCAACTGCGCCAGCTGTTGTACAATTGTACAAGGATGTGATTTTTTGCAAAAGCTAATATGATGCCATTGCCTTGTTGGAGTTAATCGCCGGATCTTCTCTGCAGGCTATTTCCAATTGACAACGAAGTACCAAACAATAGAAAATACGATTATTCGCACGGCTGTTACTGGTGGCTGTTAAAAGTATTGAGGCTCGTGCCTAAATCCCTTGCAACTCCAAGTGTGGGGGTTATCGGGGTGCATGAGTGGGTAAGTATAGCAGTTTGACGATTTGTGTTCAGATTGCCCGATTTTGAAGGAAAGAAGGTGATTATAGAAAAAATAGTAGAGGTAGTACTAAAGTACAATTGCGCGTCATTTGTTCTTGTCTAATCTTTACATGTTGCCTGACTTAGTTAAGACAACTATATCTAATTTCCTAAAAGACGTTCGATTAGCAAATGCACCCATCGTTGTGCAATCGTACGAGGATGAGACTTCTACAATAAAAACTGGTGCTCTTGCTGTGTTGCGGTTAGCCGTCAGATATTCACCGCAGGTTACTGCCAATAGACGTTAACTCACCAAACAACAACCAAACAACACTATCGTGCATGGCTGTGACTAGTGCTGGCACAAACTTCGGCACCTCCCAGTAGAGGGGGGTTAGAGGGGTGGATGGGTGGGTACTGTAGCAGCTACTCTCTGCTGCAATAAAGGTTGTTTTGCGAAAAGAGGCCTTTACGAAGATTATGTTTGTCGATCAAACACGGCACGTGTGAAATCAACCAATTTGACCACTTGTCAAACCTCGGTTTGCGACATAAATCTTCAACTTACGTCCTGCTGCAATGAATGCTGCATGGCAGGAGGAAGCTTTAGAAGGTTTAGGTGTGTCGAGCAAGAACGACAAACGCATTTGAAAATTGACCATTTTCACACTTGTCAGACTTCGATTTGCAACAAATCAAAGTTGAAAACTTATAAATCACATTGTCGTTCAAATTTGGGCTTTTGAAAATGGACATTCCTTTCTGCCTTTCCTTTAGCCGCTTGCCATCTAATTTTGCGTTCACTGTTGTTATTTCCTCCATCTCTTTTGCCTCCACACCCATTTATGAGAATTAAATACCACATTTTATCTTTTTTTCAACCTGCAAGTTTGCAGTCATTAGTATTCCTGGGCACTTCCCCTCCATTTCCCGAGCAATTGTCCATGATTGTGTGAAGTTTACAATACGTTTCAGATTGCGTTGGTAGATGTGTATCACGGTCATTCAATTTTTTTCTTTGTTTTTTTGGTGAAAGTTTTTAAATACCGACAACTTCCTCCCCCCAGGCACACGACTTCTTGTTCCATGTTGAAAATTGATTTTGTGTCAATTTTGTGTTATAAACATGTCCTGTACATGGACACTAGCACCTACAATAATAAGTCATGAACCATTTGTCTACTATTTAACATAACCTTACATCCAATCATGAAATGATATAGTTGTCCAAAACAAATTAGAAAACTTATGCTTAAGTGTAAGGGACTTTTGACTTGCAATATGGTACACTTTGTCTAAGACTTTGTACGACAGATTCGCCTGGAGCATGTATGGGCCAATTTAGAATGGCCAAGCGCATAAATTGGACACAGTCGTCCTCGCAATCACGTTTTTTGCAATCAAACTTTCAAAAGTGCAATTTAGCTTCACAATCTGCAGCTAAACCTCACGAACTGCAGTTGCAACAGCCATATTAAAAATGCGAGTAGATTCCACCGTTGTGGCAAGTGTCAAATTGCTCGGGACATACCCTTGTCATTCTAAAAACCTTAATCCTCGGCGGTCAGTCACTCGCCAAAAATAGTTAAAGTCAAACCTGTCAGTGGTAAAGATACAAAAGATCGTATTGGACACTGGGGTTTGCTTTGACAATACGTTCCCTCACATATTCTTTGGATATTCGAATCTCGATCCATAATTGTCATTATTTTGACCTCATTTTTGGTCATTTTGCATCTCCTACCACTTCACGAGAATGTAATTGACCTATCCTTTTTCCACTTGAGAAATTGTTTGTAGTTGAACTCCAAAGTACGCGCTGTCTGAAAAGTGGAAACTACTACTATAACATCCGTAAACTGGAGTTGTTCCATGATGTACTTGCAAGTACAACTCCACACACAAAAGTATAGTCCATTTTTTTGCCTATCGTAAATCAACCTAAGTGCTGAAGCGATTGAACCTTATTACAACTGACTGTGACAAATCAATTATGATAGTCAGAAGTTAAGAGGCTCTAGCTCTTTAAGCTTTTTGACGTTGTTTCCAGCATATTTTTGCCACTTCAGGAAACTTCCAACAATTGCAATGGTATTTCCACGTCTGTAGTCAAATATAGTCCACATCCATCCAAATGTATGGCAAAGATGGGCTTGACGATAAATAAACTCCGCAGGTATCTTCAGTATTCTTCAAATTTGATTATTATGTCTAGGTCCAGTCGCGCATCTCCTTTCGTGAATGTGTAGCTCCTTGCATACTATAAATTTTTTTGTGTCCCAGTGAGCTTGCATATGTATGAAGCAAGAAGAGTCGTGAAGGTTTGATTGCATATGGATAGGCGCGATTGGCTCAAGAAGCTACAACAGGTATCATCCTTATAATTCCGGCACTTCTTTTTGTGTGTAGCTTTGATGTCCTTGTTGTATGACCATTGTAGCTTCGTAAAGAAGCATTACCACACCATTTCAATGATGGGGGTGAAATTTTAAAACCAACTCAACAAATGTGCGTTCTTTGCTTCATCATGTTCCTAAATCATCTCCTCTGTGTAGTGAGATCTCGTAAACATTCTACAAGCAAGATGGCTACCAATGAACTCAATCAAATTGCTTCCACATGAAGGCCTGGTGTTGGTAGACGGATAGTAGCCAAGAGATAGAAATCTAGAAATTAATCTTTACTCACAAGCTCCTTATTTGCATGAATAGCACAAACATATGAACCATCTATGTGCAAATCAAAATGTATTTATAACCGGTTAATCCTTGCTTGTGCTCAATTAATAACACAAGCCGGTTAACGATCAATGATTACGTTGTACGGCCAACACAAAATATAGTTGACCACATATGTCGCATTAAAAGCCGATTATTCTAATCTTTTGGCGCCTTAATTCTTGAAAGATCGTTGCACAACTTATTGTCAGCAGTAGCCTACATAGAATGTTCATATGGTGTGAACAATCAATAAGACTTGGATTTTGGCGTGTTGATCAACAATTTTGACGAGAAAATTTAGTATTTTGGATAAAGGTCCAACAATTAGCACCAGTTAGTACCCCATGATAAGAAGTGAGCAGGAGGGCTTCATGATTTGAGCTCCTTGACCTCTAGGAGCTTCCTAAAGACTAGTGTTTTCATCAGCTGTTTCATCAATAGAATAGCCTTACTACGAGCATGATAAGCGTCCTTAACGCGACAATAGCCAAAATTTATATGCTCTCACAATCCGTCGCAAAAACTTTGATTTGTAAGTCTTGGATTGTGCTTGATAAAAACTGTAGCTCTTGGAAGCTAGTCTTTATTTAGTTTGTGTTTGTGTTACGAGGTGGGGTTTCTCTCAAACATCATATTAATAGTTCTTTATTTCAAGCATTTACGAAAATTCAACATTATACATTAACTTTTGGAATCACAATGAAATGCTTATTTTTGAGCTGTTTGATCACTTTCTTTTCTAAGTGTATGAACCAAGCTAATACTTCAACTCGAGATCACTGAGAGGCTTTTGGAGAAATGATGTTGACACTTACACAATCAACTCGAGGCAACAGGTAAATCCATTCTTAATTCCTCTAAGTGTAGGTTTGCTGTACGAGCTTTATGATAGCTGAAGTATTGTGTTGAATCATTAAAATTACAACGTCACTTTTATGTTGCCAGCTCAATTTATGTGGTGCCCTAAGTACCTCTTCCTTTTACTACATTATCTCCTGTGTGTAGCACACCGTTGGTGTGGGAACTTTATGCTTTAAGTAATAATTCTTAACCAGGATGGCTATCGATGAACTAAATCGATATGCTTCCACCCGAAGACCCAGTGTTTGCCGGCGAACATCAGTCAAAAGATCTTGTATGTGGTGTTAAATTGTTTTTCCTTCAATGTTTCAATTGTAGGTTTTTTTTGTGATTGCTTGGAAGAATGTCTGAATTACTGAATTCAATTGACAGGATGGCTCTTATTGCACATCGTATTAAAGTTCATATTTGGATGACTAAGCATGTATAAAAACAATCACGAGGTTGTTACTTGTCAATTTTGGAACTATCCAGTTGTCCTATAGCTCTATTGCAAGGAGGACAAAGGGAACTAGTGGTTCTTGACATGATGTGATGGTGTATCTCTTCCAAGCTCAAACTGAAATGGTCATTTATGTATATATAAAATTGAAATTGCTACATGATCAATATTGGATTCTCTTTTGTGTGAACGGAGACATCACTAACAACACTGAGGGAAGAAGCTTGGTGGACCTCAATGCAATCCTAGATCAAAATGCGCTGTTGCTTGGCAAAGCTGCCAACCCACCTAGTACTTCTTTGAGGCAGGACCTATTCCAGCGAAAAGGAAAGGGACTTAATCATATCAAGAGCATTTTCAAAATTGTGTCGAACACATGTGCACCTCGTGAGACCTTGCTGTTGATTGTCATGGAATCCTCATAGGTACGCTAGAGTGTCATCCACGTTCTTGAGCTCATTTGGCCTGCCAAGGGAGTGAGGCTTGCATTAAGGTTTACTTCTTGTTCGTCACGACATGACTTTGTGACGGTGGTGCTGCGACTTTTTCCTAAGCTTCCCAAGAACCATGCTAACACATGATCACTTTGTACCTTGCAATATTTTTTACCGTAAGGAATGTCTCATACAAAAGAGAGGTTTTCATTAACTTAAATAAACCCTTCTTGCAAAATGACCTGATGCTTTGCAAATTAGTGCTGCTAGTCATTTGCATATGGCCTCCAATTAAAACCTTTTTGGTTGATACAAATCTATCGCTACCACTTCTTAGAAATAAGGTCTCACACGTGAATGCAACCAGTCTTCTTTATGAAAATGGCTTTGCAATTTTATAAGATTGCATTTGAAATTCGGACAATGGATGTAAGGTGTCGTGCTAAATAAGGTCGGGCACGTTCCAACTGTGAGTAATCCGAACAAAGAAAACTTTAGCGGACTTTGCTGCGATAATGAAAGTGCGCAATAGACTATAGTAGTAAAAGGACAAAGCGAAAAGAGGTTTAAACATGTGATATTCTCATTAAAAAGTTTGTACTAATTACAGTGGGCAGTTCAAAATTGAAAACTAGAAAGAAGACAACTATTGAGGTCTAGCCCCAAAAGATCACTAATAGCACCATGTATGATCTTGTTAGAGTAGTCCTTGCAAGGGTAGTAAGCTTATGACTTTGCTCACCACAAGAGAAGTCTTCAAGTGACTAGGCCTGAACACGGTAGATTGTTCTTCACAAGAATACCAAGTGATCTTGAAGCACAAGAGAGATGAAAGTTGAAGGTTTGCGACATGAAATGTCGCAAACCAAAGTTTGACAAATGTTCAAATTTGATCGATTTCACACGTGTTGTGTCTCATCGACAAACGAAACCTCATAAGGCTTCTCGTTGCAAAGAAGCCTCATTGCAACAGGAAGGTAGTTGCTACACATACAGGCGCGTAGACATTGCATGCCGAGACCTACTCAAACAATCTTATGTCAGGCATACAACATCGCTTGATAAAGTACCAAAGATCCGCGAACACTCGAGACGCGGACGTGTTTGCTCACTTACGAGTGATGACGGAGAGAGGTGAGGGAAGCCAGGGAGGCCTGAGCGACTTACGCAATGATGGCGAGCAGGTCAATGGTGAGCAGATTAACGACATCGGTAGGGCGAGCGCAGCGAGCCAGCTTACTGCTGACGAAATCGCCAAATTACATGCAGAGTTCGTTAAAGAGTACAAAAGCGAACAGGCCGAGCTCAGCAAGGCGGAATCGGCTGAGCTCAAAGCTGCGCAGCACGCTGCTCATCTCAAAATGGCCAAGTTACAGCAAGCAGTGAGCAAACTAGCGCAAAGCAAGGTCTCGTGAGCTCACGATGGCGAGGGAGCAGGGACGGACATCCTGCAGCAGCTCAAGCGGCTCAAGAGGAAAAGTGAAGTTGCAGGTGTGGACAAGTTGTCTTAGGGCAACCGCGCCCAAATGAAGGTCATGAACAACCTTGCGGAGCTGTGCCACAACGCCCAAGATGCGCTGGACAAGGAAGACATTAAAGCGGCCCAAAGCGCGCTCACTGAAGGTTTGTCTTTGATAACTTTTCGGCAAAAGCAAATCATTTCCGCGGACTTGCATAGCTGGCCTGTGATTAATGAGGTTGTCAAGTCCATACAAACTAAGGATGAGAGCGAGGATTGGGAGAATCGGGTCCAAAAGCAAGTGGCTAAGAGCAAGAAGGACAAAGAGGAGAAGAGGGAGTTTGATTTTAGTAGCCGCAAACCACGGGCTAGCTCGTATGCGTTTAAGGCTAACCCCCGCGCTCCTAGGATGTTTAGAAATGACTTGAGTTGCTGGCACTGCCACATGGTAGGCCACAAATCTCGTTTTTGCCCTTCAGGGCCACCTGATGGCCCAGGCCCCCCAACAGAGGCAGCCTTTGCTAGCACCTGCTCAGGTAGCAAACTTCCAGGGGCCTTATGGGCCGCCCCAGGGGCCTTATGGCCAGCCCCAGCGTTAATAGCATCTTTTGTTATTTGGAGTGTGAGTAGCTGGACATTGTTAACCAGGCCTTTGGCCTCCATGGACAAATTTAATCATTGGTATGATTAGTTTTTTTTTTTTTTTTTTCGGCAAATTGTTGCTGCATTGGTTGGCCACCTAGGCCCCCTGGACATTTGGGTGCACATGCTCACGTTGAGAAGCATAACATTGTTGGATGTGGGTGGGATACCACGCCTAGGACTCCACAAATTGTTGTTGGTAATTCTTGTTGTTATTGGCTATGTTGGATTGGTTGTTGACTCGGTTCTTGCTTGTGGTCGTTGCATACATGATGGCGTTTGTTGTAAATATTTTTTTGCTGTTTTGTTGGTTGTTATGGTTGCCGTTACGTTAGTTTGCTTGTTGGGCACAATAGTAGGCGGATGATGCATGTCCCTCTTATCGAGGGACGTACACCGCACGTATGGATGTGCGTGGGTGGAAGAAAGCCCGTTCAGGCCTCCTAGGTGCTGGCAAATTGCGCACGGATGAAGACCACTCTCATTGAGCGTTGGTTCTCGCGGCTGGTTTTTTGTTTGTTGGCGTGTCGCCCCTCGCGCATTGGCGCGTTGTATTGCAAGGCTGCTATAGGCCAGAGGAGTGTGGGCAAAAGATTTTCAAAGCACAAATTGAATGCACGCGTACTGGCGCAAGTATGCATGAAGGCTCCTGCCAGCCATATAGGCATTGGCAGTAGGAGCACGGTTAGGGACACTTCTATGGAGTTTTGGATCGCCGCGTATAGAGGGGCTGCAATGCGATGTTGAAAGGGTGCACACTTGTGCCACACAAGTCGGTTGTCGGTGCATGCATAGCGTACCCCGATGCTGCAATTGCGGAGCAGGGTAATGGAGGATGCCAATCAGTCGTTGACACGTTCGAGGCATCGTGGCCAAGACCAACCGCGGGTATGCTATATCGTGTGTTGGGTCATAGGTAATTTTGTGAGCGACGAGAAGGATTTCTAACACGAACTCCAAGTGTTCTTGGGGCGGAAGGAAGAAGCCGTGCAGTCGGACGGCGTCGCATCGAAGGTACCACCGCAAATAACCGTGATTGCAGGAAATTCGGGAGAAAATGTTGCCTGGTGGAAACGTTGGTGTACGTCTTCCTTAGTCTCTCTACCATTGAGAGTGGCTACAAGTTGGTGTGGGACACGCATACTGCACCTCGGCATCACCAGCGCAACCATAAAGATGAGGAGAAACACATACAGTTTGCCCGCGAGTCAGAGGGGGAGCTAGTAGCCTCCGGGGCTGCCAGAGAGTGGACTCTCCCAGGTCTCCCACACTGCATATGCCCCTTTAACGTGGTCGAGGGCAAGAAGTTACGGTTAATTCATGACCTGTGCCACGTGAGCAAAGCGTTGAAAAAAGTATAATTTAAGTATGAGGGGCTGGATAAGTTAGTCGATGTCGTGCACGTAGACGACTTCGTGTTTACCATTGACCTCAAATCTGGCTATTATCACGTCAAGATGCACGAAGATGCACATACGTTCTTGGGGTTTGAGCTGGATAAGAAGATTTACACTTTCACATGTCTCCCATTCGGGCTTGCGATCGCACCTTACGTATTCATACGAGTGGTGAAAGAGCTGGTGGGAAGGTGGAGGCAGATGGGGATACGAGTCATAGCATATCTAGACAATTTTCTGGTGAGCTGTTCCAGTGAGGACGCCCACGCGCAAACAATGCGGCTGGTGTTAGGCGAACTCGCACTAGCAGGATTCATGGTGAATATGCAGAAGGCAGTACTTACGTCTTCAAAAATCACACATATCTTGGGTGGTGTGATAGACACTCGTAAACTTTGGGTGCACATTGGCAAGACGCGCAAGGAAAAGCTCCTGCTAACACTCCTCCACGTTCGAGCTATGGCCCACAGGACCAGTAGCGTGCACATTAGAACGATAGCATCATCAGCAGGCCAGCTTATTTCCATGAAGGTGGCTTTTGGGGGCACCGCGGGCATGTACACACGCCATATGTACACTGTTATCAACCGAGGGTTTACTTGGGATGACATGGTCCCCATGACTGAAGGGCTGCTCCACGAGCTTGCTTTTCGGGAAGAGCACTTTGATGATTTCAATGGTGCTCCCATTCGGGCCACCATGGCGCTTGATTTTGTCATGCACACCGACACTAGCGTGACCACACGGGGCGCAGTACTGAGATCGATGGCCTCAGGGCAGACGTGGGAATTGCTGGGCCCACACCCCGCTGCTTGCATCGGGGGATCGTCAACATTAAGGGAGATACTTGCCGCTAAGGCAGCGTTGGATAAAGCCATCCAAGTGATAGGCGGGCGACAAGTGCTCTTGCGCGTTGACAGCCAAGCAATGTATTATGTTTTGAGAAACGACGGCTCGTCTAAGGCAGATTTAGCAGATGCTTGTGCTCAAGTATTTGGTATTAGTCTTAGACACCAGCTCAACTTGTTCATAGAGTGGATTCCTAGGGAATTGAATGCAATGGCAGACGAGCTCTCTAAGCGAAAAGACTTGGACAATTTTTTCCTCCGAGCGGAGGCCTTTCAAGACTAGAAGCAGAGTGGGGGCCGCATTCGGTCGATAGATTTGCCATAGCAAGCAACACGCGCCTGTCGAGGTTCAATTCTAGGTGGCTAGAGGTGGGCGCTGAGGCCATAAATGCCCTCACCGAGCACTGGGCAGGTGAAAACAACTATTGTTTTCCACCACCTCAGATGGTCGCTCCAGTAGTCGACCACATGCTGCAATGCAAGGCCAAATGCACGCTAGTGATACTCCAGTGACAGTCAGCCAGCTGGTGGCCGCGGTTGCTAGATAGCGATGCAGAGTGGATAGATTGTGTGCAGGCGAGCATTACGCTAGGCTATAGCTCCTCGATTTTGTTGCCTGGCACAGACAAGGCTGTGTTTGGGGGCAAGGGCATCCCTCTGTGCATGGTGCTTGTAGTGATTTGAGTTATTATATATTAGTTTGCATATATTTTGATGTTTTCAAATATATTTGGAGTAGTATTGTGTGGATTCGTGTGTGAATAGGTACTCTAGTAACTTGGTTCATGTCCTTTGAACCTTCTAAGGCATTTTCGAAGTTAAAGGAAAGACCTAGAAGAACTCCACGTGGCAAAAGTCAAATGTGCCATTTTTAGGTCAAAAGGACATGTGTACATTATTGTAAAAAGAGGTGGCAAATTTTGGGATGTGTTGGGTGCCAACACATTAACATACACCTTCTTAGAAATTACTTATTTAGCAAATATATAAACAAGAGCTAGAACATAGAAAGACATTCCAGAATCACTCTTGTACTTGCCAAAATCCAGGAATATATTAACTTTCAAGAAGCCATCTCTCTTTCAAGAAGCTACCACTTGTGTTCAAAGATCCTTGTCTTGAATAGATAAACTATTCTGTTTTACTAAGTACTTTATCTATCTGTTTCACTACAGTGGTATCGGAGCTAGGCACTTTGGTAGCACAAGAAGATGGCCGATCCTCAAGACCAACAGCAAGCTTTCGAAGGAAGCCCTTCCTCTCCAAGACACCCTCCTCCAGCGCCGATGGGAGAGCCCACTCAAGAAAATCTGCAACAACAAGAAGCACCACAAGGAGGAGCACACCCTCCTCCAGCGTCGATGGGAGAGCCTACTCAAGGAAATCTCCAACAACAAGAAGCACCACAAGGAGGAGCACCGTCAAATCCCGTGGCAGCCGCTATAGCAAAGTTGACCCCACCACAAGGAGTTCCCGCAAATGAGTGGGCAGCCTTCCTAATGACCGTCCACAACCAAGTGGGCTTGGCCACCTATGAAGCAACCGTGCAAGCGTCAAGAGAAGCTATGGCTGCCATGGTTGCCCCTATTGCGAGCAATGCTCAAAATCCAGCCCCGGCTCAAGCGCCTCCACAAGAGCCAACGAGAGCAAGGAAACTCATCAAGCCCGGCAAACCCGACACTTTCAACCCCGGGAAAGGTGCCAACCTGAATTTATGGCTCTACCAAGTGGAGACGTACCTCGCATTCCTTGAAGTACCCGAGGAGGACTACGTTCCCTTTGCCGTTACCTTACTTAGAGGAGCAGCAACATCATGGTGGCGTAACTATCAAGCGGCTATATATCAAGCTATGGCGCACCCCATGCTCGGCCAAGAGCCCCCACCATCATATGCAAGATGGGCAGATTTTCGTGAGGCCCTCAAGAAGCAATTCATGCCCATCAATGCGGAGAAGATTGCCCGAGGAAAGCTCCACCATCTCAAGCAAACGACGTCCGTTCAAGAGTATACATCCAGATTTCACGCCCTCACTCTTGAGATCCCCAACATGTCTCTCGAGGAGAAGATTGACCGCTACATCTTTGGCCTCAAACCCAAGGTGGCAAAGGAAGTGGAGTTACGCGACTTGACGGACTTCTCAAAGATCATTGAAGTGGCCCAAAAGGTGGATACCTTGGATTTCAAGCACTCCGTGCCTTCATCTTCACGGGTACCGACGACGCGGGTGTACGCAGCCCCTTCCACATCCGAATCTGGACCCACACCCATGAAGATCGGAGTTATTAAAAGGGACCCCGCGGCTGCCCGAAAGAGTGGAAGACCCTCCAATGACACTTATGATGCAAGAAACCAGCAAGGAGTGAAAGCAAGACTCTCCCCGGCTGAAAAAGAAGCTCTCATGACGGCTGGACTATGCTTCTATTGCAAGGAAAAGGGCCATCGTGCACTTTCATGCCCCAAAAAGTTGTCAAAAAACGGACAGCGCCGGTAGGCCAGGAGCCTACCACCCCAAGACCCACTTCACGAGAAGGCAACACGCCAAGTGAGGTGGAGACCCCCGTTGAAGACGACGTCCCAGCCCCAATGATTTTGAGAGGTAGCCTTGGAGGAGAGAAGGTCCACATCTTGCTGGATAGCGGAGCTCAAGGCAACTTCATTGCTGCAAATTTCGCCACCAAGCACGGTATTACTATGCGAACTCTTGACCACGACGAGGAGATTATGATGCCCGATGGATTCTCCTAGNAGGGCCCCCCGGCTGCCCCCCTTCGGGGGGCACGTCGCCCCCTGCCCCCCGAAGGGGGGCACCTTGGCCCTATGCGGGGTTATAGGGCGGGGGGGATGATAGACATTTCCCCCGACATCCTCCCCACAAGAAAGAAAATAGACATCATAGGATCGGGACCCCGAACAGAACAAAATATTTGCCCTTTGGGCTCCCCCCGACATTCCCCCGCCCTACCCTTCGGGGGGCCCTGCCCAAAGGGCATGTCGGGGGGTACTTGCATAGGGCAGAAGTGCGGGGGGCCCGGAGGTCCCGCAGGGCCCCCCCACCTCTGAAGAGCTATTGTGGGGGGGATGAATGTACATTTTTTGGGGGGAAAAATGTACATCCCGAAGGGGTCCGGGAAAATAGAGATTTTTTTGCGGGGGGCCCTCCAAAGGGCAAAAAATCTAGATTTCTTTGCCCACCCGGACCAGAGGGAGGGAGAGAAAAATCTCTATTTTTCCCGGAAGGTCCTTCGGAAAAATAGAGAGCAGAGAAAAATGTACATTCCCTTCGGGACAAAATAGACATTTTCTCGCCCTATGCGGTAAAAAAAGAAAAACCATCTAGATAGTTTTTCCCTTTGAGGGGCACCGAAGGTCCCCCCCACCTTTGAATTTTACAGGTGGGGTTCTCCAAGGCTTTAGATTCTAGAATGCCCTCTCTCTGCCCTATGTCCCCCCCTGCCGGGAAATCAGAATTTTGTCTTCGCCCGCCCACGATACGTGTAAATGGAAAAGAGCATCTGACAATCACATGCATTCTTAGCTCAGCTGGATAGAGCAACAACCTTCTAAGTTGAAGGTCACAGGTTCAAATCCTGTAGGATGCATCCCGAAGGGCCGACCCTTAAATATTCTTTGTACTATATGCGCGTCCCCCCACCTTTAGATTCTACTGTGGGCGGACGGTGTTTTCGAAAAAACAGGGCTTCATACACCGACCTGCTGGAATGAATGAACCCAGATGGCTACCTTGCGCAAAGCCGAGAGGTACCCGCAGGGCGCTTTCTCCCCTTCCCACCCCCCAAGCGTAAAATCTAGAGGCAAATTTTTAGAGCCCTCCGGAATTCTCGCCAGGAATCTATATTTCCCTGAAATAGACATTTTCCCCACCCCCTCCGACAATAGATCTTCAGAGGTGGGGCCGCCCAAAGGGCACCTTTTCATTTCTATTGTCGGGGGGCCCCGGCAGGTCATCCCCCCCACCTCTGAAGAGCTATTGTGGGGGGGATGATGTACATTTTGGTCTCCCCCCGCCCTACCCTGCCCCCCTTCGGGGGGCACCTTGGCCCTATCCGGGGTCCCGAAGGGCCGTTGGACGGAGGGCCCGAAGGGCAAAAAAGGTAGGGGGGGGGGGCCCCGGGGAAAAAATGTACATTTTTCTTTCCCCTTCGGGAAGCCTTAGCCTTGGGCTAAGGCTTTAGAGCCAAAGCCTCTCCGGGACAAAATCTAGATTTTGTCCCGGAGGGACCCCCGACATTTCCCTTTGGGCCCGCATAGGGCAAGGGGGGAAAAATGCTTATTTTGCCCCTCTGGTGATCTAAATTTTGGTTCTTCCCCTACATTTTTTGCCCTTTGGGCAGGGTAGGGCAGAGGGAGGTCATCCCCCCCACCTCTGAAGAGCTATTGTGGGGGAGATGATCTATATTTTTCACCGGACCTGCCCAAAGGGCCACAAATTGAGAGCCTTAGAGAACCCCCACAATCGAATTTGAGAGGGGAAAAAATCTACATTTTTTCCCCCCCGACGGGGCAAAAAAATGTAGATCATATGCCCCCACCTCTGCAATTCTATGGTCGGGGGATATCCGCATAGGGCGGGGGTAAAAGTCTTAATTTCCAAAGGAGAACCCCTTCGGGATGTACATTTTCCCGAAGGGCTTGCCCGGCCCCTGGGAGGCCCCCCCACTATTAATATAAAATTGTGCGGGTCCGGGAAAATACACATTTTTTGTCCTTTGTCGCCTTTCTCTGGAAATCTTTGCGCCTTTGCCCTTGCAGTTTTTCATTTCAACTCCGGCCTGGGGTTCTATGATCCCCCCGACAATAGAAATTCAGAGGTGGGGAGGATCATAAAATGCCCGCTCTTTTGACCTAGCTTTGCCGTTCTGCATCATGTTTAGAAGTGGATTTGAACCACTGACACAAGGATTTTCAGTCCTTTGCTCTAACCAACTGAGCTACCCAAACTAAATTGAACTTAACGTATGCTTTACTCCAAACTACTGGTGATGCAAAAATTCATTAATACAAATGCACATTTAGGATCTCGAACTCCTTCTTCAGATTTTCAACCATATTTGTATGGCTTTCGAAATGAAATGGCCATTATTAACTTAGAAAAGACACTTGTGTGCTTGCGAAGAGCGTGTAACGTTATTGAATCCATTATGTCTTCAGGAGCCTCTAGAGGCACAATCTCTCCCCCCCCCCCCCAAAGACAAAAATGCACATTTTCCCGAAGGGGGGGGGAAAATCAAGATTCTGCAGGGAGCCTTCGAGGGTCTCTAGATTTTTCCCCATCTTCTGCGTCCATAGGTGTAAACAGCCACTGGGGGGCAGGGCGGCCCGGAGGTCAGGTTCTACGTGGGACGCCGATTGGCCTTCGAGCTTCCGGGAAACGCCCAAAGAGGCCCAGAGGTGACCCGGAGGCCCGAAGGCTCCTTCCCAGCTTGCGGGAAAAAACAGACTCCCCGATTTTGTCGCCTCAGACCTCCCCTTTTTTTCACCCTCCAGCTCTATATAATACCTTAGGTCGAACCAATTTTAACTTGTTTAACACAAGAGTAAAACCTCATTTATTGTTTGTGAATACTCACTCAGAATATAACTATATTATTCAACATGCAGCTATTGCCACAGGGCAAAGTTATATTAATCATAAGTGGATTGGAGGTTTATTGACTAACTGGGCTCACATGCAACATGTGCAACAGCACTTTCAAGAGTTTTCAGCCCATTCGTTGAAAAAGAAAAAAGCCATTCGGTCGTTCGGGCCAAACGCTAGCCTAAATGATGCTGTTTTGCACAAGGAGGTGAAACGTTTAACCTCGAATTCAAGTGTTCAAGCTAATCTTTTCAAATCTCTACCACGTTTTCAAAAAATGCAAAAGTGTTTTAAAGGAATTGCTTCTCCCCACCTTCCTGATTGTATCATTATATTAAATGCTACTCACAATTCTATAGCTATCCATGAGGCTAAGCAGCTGCAAATACCAATTATTTCATTAGTCAATTCAAATATCCCTAATGCATTGCATGACATGATTACTTATCCTATTCCAGTCAATGATGATTCTGTGCAGTTTGTATATCTTTTTTGTAACTGTGTAATGAAAACCATTCTCTTTTCTAAACGCATTTGACAGACGTTACAAATGTTTTGACATCTTGCCGGCTTGGCCCGAAAAATGTACATCCCCCCGCCCTCCCCCCCACAATATAGATTAAGAGGTGCCCTTTGGGCGGCAGCCGGCATAGGGCGGGGGGGGGCGGAGGGGCTCTAGATCCCCCTGGCCGCTAGCTTCAATATGACCTACATAGAGAAAAAAGGCCTTGCCCAAAGGGCCCTCCACAAACCTAGCCCAAAATGGTATTAAATGATGGTCACTCAGATGGTTAAATTCTGTTTCCATGAGATTAGATTAAATCTATCTTCGCTTGCTATTACTTTTACTTTATTTTTATTGTATATTATCACAATTCCCTTATTAATCGGCTTTTCTCAAGAGCTTTTATATCATTTTCATCTGGCAATTATTTGGATATGCATTCTGTTCGCTTTTCTTCCTGAACGCTTTTTGCAAAGTGATTTCGAAGATGGAACACTTGAACTGTACTTTTTAAGCAATTCCCATTTACAACCGATTCTAATTTCTAAATTATTAAGTTACTGGTGTGTCAAAATAGGTGGCATTGTGTGTACTTTTCCTCTCCTCCAATTGTTGTACCATTTTGAGCCATCTCACTTGATATCCATAACTCTTGTTTTAGGGAGTTTAGCATTTGCACTTATTTGTGCTATTCATTCATGTCTGACTCTAGGACTAAAGTCAAATACTTGGAACAATATACACCATTTAACTACCTTGCCGACACTTATGCCTTTAATTATGCTATGTACTTATGCTCAAAGCGAGTCACGAAGCGTTATAGTCTTAATTGGATATTTGGGCTTGCTTTTTTGGATTTATTTAGTGTTTGTATCGACCACTTTACAGAAAGTTCTAAGCAACTAGTTTGCATCTATCACATAAAAGCTGGTTTCCCCGAAATCTAGAGCCTTAGAGCCCAAAGGGCAGGGCAAAGCCTAAGGCTAAGCAAATGTACATTTTTCGCCCCAATGTTCTTGGGGGGGATCTAGATGGTTCCCGAAAATGTCTATTTTTTCCCCCCCCCCTTCGGGATGTACATTTTCCCCCTTCCGCCCCCCAAATTTTTGTCTCTTTCCAGAATATCGTAGGGGGGCGCGAGCAAAAAAGCTGGTGGATCTCTTTTGATAGTCAAAGCGGGACTCGGTAAAAAATTTTGATCATAGGAGAACCTGGGAGAGGGAGGGTCAAAATCTAGAGGGGGGGGGACAAAGTCAAGATCTTAGGAGAAGCCTTATAAACAAGATGTACATTTTTTTCTAGATTTTTGGCCCCCCAACAAAAATGTCTAGATTTTGGTTCCCCCGACATCCCTTTGAGCCCGCATAGAACAGAAGGTGGGGGCAACAAAATTTTGATCATAGGAGAACAAAATCTAGATGAGCCCCCCCCCGAAGTGTACATTTTTTCCCCCGACATCTAGATTTTGTGTTTTTTTACCCGGAATCTAGAGCCTTAGGCCAAGGCTAAGGCTTCTCGGAGGTCCGGGGATCTATTATAGGAGACAAAAATGTACATCATCCCCCCCCGGATAGGGCCAAGGTGCCCCCCGAAGGGGGGCAGGGTAGGGCGGGGGGGATGCCCTTTGGGGCTCTAGATTTGGGGGCACAAATTAGATCATAGGCTCCTCCACTTTTGCCCTATGCGGGCCGAAAGACAAAAAATATATTGTCGGGGCCCCCCTTACTTTTGCCCTATGCGGGGAGAAGTGGGGGGGAGGGCCAAAAAATGTACATTATTTGGCTTATGCAGGGAAAGAAATGGTATTGTGGGGAGAGAACAAAATATAGAGGGCATTCTAAAATATCGATCATCCCCCCGGCCCTCTGCGGGTCCCTGCGGGAAAAACAATAGAAATGAAAAGGTTTTTCCCGTAGGGCCGGCATAGGGCCGGGGAAATGTACCATTTTGTCTGCCCTCCCTCCGACAATATTCTATCAAAGGTTTTCTACCCAAAGGGGGCATAGGGCTGGGAAATAGACATTTCAGGGGGGCGGCGGGGATTTTATCGTGCCCCCCTTCGGGGGGCAGCCCGGGGGACCCTCCGGGAAAATGTACATCCCGAAGGGGTTCTCCGGGAAACAATATACATGGTTTTCTGCGTGGGGGGGGGAAGCCTTAGCCTTTGGCGTCCGGCTCTAGATTTTGTTCCGGAGAGAAGTCTTAGAGCCCAAAGAGAAAATATTGGCTTCTTCTGCCCTTTNTTGCCGAATGCCCTTTGGATTTTGCCGAATGCCCTTTAGGTTTTGACCCAAAAGGGCAGAAGAAGCCAATATTTTGTTCTCCTCTCGCCGGACGCCCAGGGTAGGGACAAAATACAGATTCTCCCTCTGGCTTTTTCGGCCTCTTTACGGATTTGTTTGTCGGTCACTGCTTCCCCGTTCCCGGCAACACATCCCCCCCCACCTCTTAATCTATATNGCCCGAAGGGCAAAAAGGCCTTGCCCTTCGGGCCCTCCGGGAAGCCTTAGCCTTGGCCACCCCCCACCACAAAATGTCTATTTTGCCCTTTGGGCAGGGCTGCTCTCTAGATTTTGCTTTTCCCCTATGACATGACCTCGATTTCGGGGGAAACAGACATTTCGTTCTCAGGGGGTGTCGGACATAGAACAAAATCTTTTGCCCCCCCCCGGGGGACCATTTTGTATTCTCCAAAGGNGGGGCCTTTGGTCCGCTTGAAAGTGTGCACAACTGAGGCTGGGCACATTTGTAGCGCGAGCTATCTAAATAATCATATGATATCGCAGCTGTGTCAGCAGAGCTCTGCTAATTACTCTATATATCATACTCGTAACTGCATTTTATTTAGCTCTTGATTGACTTCGCCAGTATAAGTGGATGGTGCACAGATTCGACTTGGCCTGTTACACACGTAGCCTGACAAGCTGACACGTGTACGTACAACTGGGCAATGCACCCATGTCCACCTCGAAGCCCATAGAACGTACAGTCACCAGGAGCCACCTGAGTAAACTTTCATGATAGACAGGCACGGTCCTTAGTTTACAGCTATGTGGCGCTACAGCAGTATGTACGGTTCTATGGACATTGATAACGTTAATGAGTGATGGGGACCAGCTCGTTCAAGAGAACGCAGGCTCCAGCTGGCGCTGCTAGCTCATGACTTCCAGGAAGCGCAGCTTGTGCGACACCATGGTGCTGTCGTCGACAAAGGAGAATTCTCCATGTAGCATTCGGCCTGCACATGCAAGTGCGAGCGAGATGAAGGTAGGTGCTATAGCGCGACCATGTGACACTGACAATTATGGACATGGATGCTGGGTTGGACAGACAGAGCAGGATATACAGACAGCTAGAGCTTGATGTGCAGACGGCTAGATAAAGTATGCTCCAGGCTTATCATATCTATACATTGCGCCGCACTGCGCTCTCACTCACCCTTCAAAAATTCCGGGAGCCATAAGTAGTCATCTGCCCACATCTCCTCTGCAGCATCATGCACAAACATGCCAGTGGTCGCGATGATTATAAGGAGGATAGAAGTGAGTAAGCTAGGTTGTCGAGCACTCGCTCACATATACATGAGACAATAAGCCGCGTATTCATGGCTGCCTTAGTCTACTTCCATACAGCATGTACATCAATAATCACTGAAAAACCACTCGGAAGTATTTTCATGCGGACATCATCGGCACCAGTGGCGACCCAGAATTTGCAGCCATCTTATGCGCGTAGCCAGAGAAAGGGCTCGCTTTATACAAGCACTACCTCTCACGTCATACGATCCGCATCATGCATCCACCAGCTCTATGTATATCACCCCAGCTGGATGAAGACCAGCAGTGTGAGAGAGCCCGGGCTGTAACAAGAAAGACGCAAAGTTGGTGATTAAGACTACGAGCCAAGTCGAGCAGTATATTGCATATATCAAAGTAGCCCACTGGGGTATCTGGTATCTGAATGTAGTCTCTATTCCTAACCGTGAGAACAGTGCAACCTGAGATCAGATCGTTGACGAGGAAACATCAGAAGTCCTCATGAGGATGTGGCAGTCTGGCTTGCACACACAGCAGATGGATGTCGCTTTCCATAGATAATAGAATCAGCTACGTTGACAAGATGTACACATGCTGACATAAGATTCACTGCGAGCTTCTATACACAGTTTGTCAGAGGAGTTCCAAACTGCGGCTAACTTGAGCATACTCTTGTTGCACTTGGCAGGTTCGAGCCAAGACCGGAGGATTTCAATTTTTTATTGCGAAGTCTGTCCACCACAAAGCAATACAACTGCAGCAGGTGCTGCGTTAGGGGATAATCAGCAAGGTGAAGTTGCGGGTGGGAAGCATGAGCGCACCATAGGGGATGTCAGTGACGTCGAACCACTTGGGCGCCATTTCTGAAGTCTCGTAAGGCTCCCCTTCGTACTGTGAGACGTGATAAGTGTGCACCTGCAGAGGGTCCGTATATACAGCACAAGTGCAAACTATTGCTCTCTTTTCACACATGAGCTTCTACAGTCGCTTGGTCCCTGAACTCCGGGCTTGCCTTTGTCCCAGCAACAGCCCCCCTTCTCCCCTTCCCCCTCTCCCCCTCTCCCCCCCTGGGGAACCAGCTTTCCCTCTGCTGGCCACGTTAAGGCCTAGTGCATGTTGTCCTTCTGGTGAGCTAAAGAGAATCTACAGGCCTAGTCAAAGGAGGCATCTTCTGTCGAATGGAGCGAGTATGGGGCCTCTTCATGGTTAGACCAGTAGCAGTTTCCTTAAGCAACCTGCCAGCTAATCAGGACTGGACTTCTCCAAAGCCTTCTTACGTCCATCTCGCTCCATCTCCCGCTACTAACTCCTGCTAGCAAGCGCATGTCTCGCCCACAAGAATTCCCGAATCTGGCATAAAGGCAAAGATTACACAGACTGGCACAGCTCTGGCATGTGCGAAGTCACATAGAACTGCGTACATATCAACTATTATTTTGCAAAATGCACCTGATATGAACGATCTCATCCTTATGGACGACAGGATATGGATTAGTTGTCACAGCACGCCGCTCTACCTGCTGCATTGACGTCCCTGCAGGCGAGTTGCTTACCTCACAACTGTGTGACAAGCAGATAATGTGGACGTTGGGAGTTACCTCCCAAGGCTGGGGCTTGTTGTCAAAGTGAAAGGTGAGAATTGCGCGCTTCTCCAGGCTCAGGGCACGCAGTCCACATTCCTCCTCCAACTGCGAGGCAGCAACAACACTTGAGAATGTTAGCTCTACGAACACTAAGTCATGGACTCACTTAAATGCGCAAGTAACTTGCTTGCATACACATGCAGACAGACACTTATGTGTAAGTGACTGGAACACTTACAGAAGACACATCACATTGCAACTCATGCGAATCCACAACAAGAAACGGGTTAGCTTGTATGATTCAGAAGATACTCGACAGAAATCAAGAGTTTGTAGAGAAAGAATGCAAGATAGAATCTTCACCACCTTTGTTATTAACGTTTGCCATAGTTGCAACTTGGTATTCTGCTAATACCTAGAAATATTTTGTTTCACTTGACACATATATCATTTCTTTGTAAAATATACAGTATGACCTCATTCGTGTCACCGAAAGAAGCAGGCAAATGAAAAAAAGGAGGTAATGAAGAGCATGTGACATGTGCGACTGCATGCCCGTATGGAGTAAACATCTGTTTCAAGAGATGCTTAGATTGTACCAGAAATATCTAGAAGTAGAATGGTACCATCAATAACTACTACATTCAACATTGACATTCCTTTTATAATGTGTAAGAGTGTAGAGGAGTGAACTGTCTGTCAACAAGAAGAGCTTGCAACATGAGCAACAGACTCAAATAAATGCATTCCCTTCATTTAGTCTTCTTTACGCATTATTTCAACTGAACATAATTACCTCGCGGATAGCAGCTTCTTCAATGGTCTCTCCAGCCTCAACCTTGCCGCCAAAGCCAAAGTAATGACCTGTGCCAAAGCTGGAAAAAAAAGGCCCAATGCAAGTATCACCAGAGCTTAACTAGGTTCATCTAGGCTTGACCTTTTTTCAAGAGGGCAGAATAGATTGCGTCGCGCAATATCTTGCTATTGCCTGCTTAACATATATCCACTCTGACACCCAAATGCATGCTTTAATCTTCCTTTAGATGCTCCGGCTAGAGAATAAGCTGCCGTCTGGAGGCACTTACCCACGTTTCTTGCGGCCAAGTAATATTTGATCCTTCCTCTGCACAATAGCTAGCGTGAACAGCTTCACTCCCACATTAACTGTTGTCAATTTCCGTTTCTCTGGAGGATTAGATATGCCTACTTGCGGCTCAGGGAGTTGCCACGGATTTGACTCTTGAAAAAGAGGCTCAGCGCCCATGATGTTCTCAAATTTGTCTGCGTTTGCGTTTCTATCTCCTCTGCGGCCAAGGCAAACAACCTTCCGCTCTTCCAAGGTTAAACGTTCTGGAATAATCTGGCCCCTACGGGTGACATCCTTGATGCTGATGTATTTGATTGCCCTCACCTCATACGTTCTACGAGGAGGGATTCCCTTGTACTGTGACTCGCAGATACCTTTTTGGTTTGTGAACTTTGAAAGATATAGTAGATTGACGCATAATTTTCGAGACAAGCTTTCGCAAGAGTTCATCGGAAAACGAGTTCCATTCTGAATGGCGTGAGCCTCTGATGATGAATGTAGCAATAAATAGTTCATTCGTATTTTCCCGCCAGTATAGCTTCGTTCCCCTATTCTCCAATTTAAAATCCCGGGCTAGCTTTTCCTAGTGCACAAAATCTTTGCCCGGCCCTTCTTCAGCGATCGATTACCTCACTTCAGCCTTCAGCTTGCTTCAGCTGCATGGCTTCAGAACTCGAGTGCTCATCGCTCATGCTCGTTTGTGCTCGTTGCATGCTCTACATAGGTCGCGCGGTCAATGCGGAACGGGGTCAACATTCATAAAATTCTATGAGAATGATTGCAAAAGAACCATTTTATCAGGATATCAGCCTATAACCTTGACTACCACTTATATATAGAGGACGATACCAGGCACGCCGCACTACCCGCTGCTGCTGCTCTGCCTCGAGAATGTACTTTTCAGGCAATTTCAGGTATATATGACGTGATTTGACAGTCGTGGAATACCTCTTATTAGACGGCCGGCCAACTAACCTCGACCACCTGCAGGCTGCGACCTCCATCGACCACCCTCGAGCTGGCCTCGACCACCCTCGACGGTCCTCAACGCTGGGGACGCAGAAGTTACCAGCACAAGCAGCACCAGCCTGTGGTCGACACTCGTTCTGCATATGATGCTTGCCTGCCACTTGTGAGTTCAAACTTCTGATGGGTCCCGACCGTGACATTATGGACTGCTAGACTGTGCATCGAGCAGAAACTTAATGCTCGATTGTTTCATGATACCACTTGTAAGTTCCAGAATCCGGCTGTCCTGCGTGATGATTAAGGCTGCTTTGTTGAGCTTCATGCAAATCGGCTTAGTGTATCTCGGTGCTGGCTGCTGCCTTTTGTGTTGTTTACCCAGAAGTGGCTTAGCCATGTCACTTGGTGTGTTGGGTGCGACACCCAGAGGTGCTCTTTGTTGCCGGACCCACACATAGGTTGCAGTTTTGGGGTTTCTTGGAAGCTCATCTAGATACGAAGTGGTCATATCCAGCAAAGTGCGTGCAGTGAGCTCTCTTGACGACACGAGTACTCTAGGAGCTCTATCTCTCAAGTAGCTTTCACAGAGCTCTATACATCAAGTCAGCCTCGTGACGGATATAATTAGTCTTAGTAGCTATATATATTAGCCTTCAGTAATCGCAAAAGAGCTCCACCTTACGCGCTTCAGTATCTCAATGTCTCTCAAAATAAAGGCTGTTGTAGAAAATTTTGTGAAACAACTGCAAGAGGCCATGGAGTCTGACGTCCAGGATCGCCAGATGAAAGAGAGAGAAACCCGTACTTATCTGGAAGAAAGGGAAAGAGAAGTTGCTGAAAGAGAAGCAGCATGGAAGGCTGAACTTTCCAGACGAGAGGTGAATTTTGCAAGCTATTAAGATTGTTGTATCACACACATATTGTGGACTTCAGTGAGCACTAGCATTTAGTTAGCATATGCATATGGGTGCTAGCTTCGTGATACTTCATTTAAAAGGGCTCTGATGCTACCAGAAGGTTAAAGATGAATATATAAGACTAGTGTCTCTTACATGTGTCCCTGCTACACATTGGTTGAGCAGGCAGAGATAGTAAAACAAGAAGCACGGTTGAAGACAGAGAGAGAAAACCTGGAGAAAGAGAAGCGTATGCTGATGGGAACAGCTTCTAATCAGGACAACCTGGTATGTTTTCATCACCAGTAGCTGTTGACTGCTGCAGCTTTTAGTATGTATATATCTGGCTCTTTAGGATAGTTCAGGTCTGCTTTGGCTACAGGCTCAGTTGCTTCTTTTTGAAAATAATACTGTCGAGCTTTTCTATTGGTGCTTCCTACAGGATGGAGCATTGGAGATTACTGTGAGTGGGGAGAAGTACAGATGTTTACGTTTCTCAAAAGCAAAGAAGTGAGACTGGAGCCAGGGAGGGTGGTCACATGTTTTTCTCCTACTACAGGGAACACTGGGCTGGAGGAGTGACGCTGGATCTTCTCAGTCTACATTGTCTTTCAGCAGGGTCTGCAAGACAATACATAGCTGTTCGCAGGCTAGTTAGCTTTGTAGGGGTGAGTTGCACACCCTTGAGGATTAAGGTATAAATTTGGGAGGGTATGATGCTCTGCAGAGCTGGTGGTAAAAGTTGGGGTAGTGGTATAAGGTATACGGTAATTGCAGGTTGCGGTAGATACAATGAAGGTATGAAATGCACAGGTACGAGGAGATTGTGGCGATGTAGTAAGGGAGCTTCATAAAGGGCACGTTTGGTTTTGAAGTGTGAGCACTCGGTTGCTATTCGCTTCACGTGGGTTGGAAAATAGTTGGTGTGATCCTTCTTCAAACGATCAGAGTGTTCGTGAGTGAGAAGGGGAACAATCAGGACGTAGTGAAGCTGGGTGACTACGAGCTACGATGGTTATTGTCTTCATGATGTCCTAGAACTGTACACGCAGGGAAGGCATGAAGGGCCCTAAGCCTGTGACGTGCGTAGTACTGTCATAGAAAGGCGGTCGACTCTGCAATTCATCCAAGGAAGGACGGCCCTTTATGACATGGCACACCATCAGTAAGTTGACTTGTGAGTAAGCATGCATTCTAGCCTAAGAAGCCTCATCACTTGAGAATAATGAACTTTGTGTATCTTGCCTTTCTCTCTTGGACTTGGCCTGGTATTATTGAACTAAATATTGAGGTCTGGTAGGTTCTGGCCACCAGAATTGTGTTGGAACTTAATGTGTAGCGGTCTGTCGTTCGTCAAAAGGACTTAATGTGTAGCTGTCTGTCGTTCGTCAAAAGGACTTAATGTGTAGCTGTCTGTCGTGCGTCAAAAGGTAAGCCCGATATGTTCTTCAGTCTTGTCTTGTTATCGCCATGCGTGCATTTTCGTTACCTGCCTTCAACCCTTTTCTGCACATCCTGTTAAGCCATGCGTGCTGCACTATATAAGCATATTTTACTGTTAAGTCTGGTGGCCTACTGTGGTATGAGCACATTGTCTGAGTCGCTGGTGTGCGTCATTAAGATCCACATTTATAAAGTCTACTTGAACAGCTACCGTAAGTCCCTTGCCAAATTTTTTGGGTGCAAGATGCGTAGGAAGTGTACTTTTGAGGAGCCCAATGAGGATAATTTGCGAGGTTTATCTTGTGAGGAGTTAAATTTCAGCAGGTTTCACCGCCTTCCTTTCGCTTTGCGGTAGGTAGTTGGTAGATAAGCAGGCTTATGAAATGGGATCATCTATTTCTTGAAGGGTATCAAGCTTTCCAGCTAGGAAGTCTTTTAATTGGTCGCCCTAATGGTAATTGGCACTTGTTTATTGGGTTCAGGTTGACAGAGTCGATCTTGTCAGCTCACGTGCCAGGCTCCTTGAGGGAAAAACAACCATAAATGCCCAAGGTACTCTGCAACTAGGTGCAGGAGAAAAAAGTTGCAGGATGCTTTAGGCAGCACTACAAGTTTTTGCTCACAATTCAGGAGTACCCCTAAAGCACCTTGCGGTGCACCCTTTGGCCTACAGCACCTGGGAGTGCACTCTTGCTTCTCCTTCTGTCCCCACGTGGCAAGTTGTGACTTCCCTCATTCTTCCTACTCCGCACAAGTTGGCGATTTTTTTTGATATTTGTCAGAGATCATTGTTGCATATATTGTGATGGTTGACAAGCTGCAGAAGGTTGTGAGTGCTAGCAAAGCAAATTCTTTCAGTAATGGATGACCTTGGCCCCGCTGAGCTTCTTGAGCCAGATGGGAGTCTCCCGGCCATGCACTTGGAACGTAGTTTTAAATGCTGTACTTTATTTGAGAGCTTATATGGAAGTGCAGTCTATGATAACCTTGTTCCTGAGATGTGGATGTGCTTGCTTTGTTGGTATGAAATAGGCAACTAACATTGGAGTAGGTGGAGTGACAAATTGTAAAAGGGTTGCGCACTGTCTAAAATTTTTAACCAATGTGCTAATAATTTATTGTGGACGTATCTTTGTTTGTCAAAGTTTGCTTTTAAAGTAATGAGCTTGTAGAGATGATTTGCTCTCCCCATGCTGTGCAGCAATAGTCATTTAGCCGTCTGTCATGATTCATTAGCGCGTAGGCGTCCACGTGTGAAGCCGCCCACAAGCGCCCAAAACAGTTGCATTCAACTTTGAATTCCATATAGTATCATTGCTCTATAGATTTTCGAGTCACCAACACGTGAAAGATAGAGATGAGTGTGAGAAGTTTTGTGAAGGCACTTATTGTTGGCTAGTGCGACCACTTGCCACCCATTTGCAACAGTAGGAAAGGACAAGTGCACAGCATCATTAGTGTCTATTTAGATTGTACTTGTCAAGTTAGGCCTTGTCATGACCTCATAGGTCCCTTCTAGGACCCTTCTTAGCTTTTTCGAAGTTGCATTTTCACACCTTTCTACTTCTTGCTTTGTGATTGCCTAAGAGACCTATACCACCAATAGGAGTAGGAATACAAGTCACCATAGTTACAATTGTCCACATTACTTGAAATTTTGGGAGTATGTTTATGTTAGGGAGTAGAAGGCCTTGATCCAATTAGATCCTTGTATGATATTAGATCCATCCTGCAATTGTCAAGGTAAGATTGGCCCCCAACAACATGCTACATGATTTGTATTTAACCTACGATAGTGCTTGGATTGGCATTTACTGTGCTACTTCGGTTTAACCTAGTAGGAGACTAGATACACTTTATCTACTTGCATTGTTGAGTATATACTCCAGATAAATTGCCTCTAGCAACTATCATTCAGAAGTCTTTGTCAGCAAGCTGTAAGTTAAAGAGTTTATTGTAAAGGTAGCATTTGACAATTTGTGTTCAAATTGCCTGGTTTTGAAAGAAATGTGATTTTAGAAAGAATAATAGGAGTAGTAGTATGCAATTGCGCATCATCTGTTCTTGTCTAGTCCTTTCCTACATGCTGCTACGCTTATCTGTACTTGACTAATTAAGAACAGTACAAAAGGTCAAGACAACTATATTCCAACTCCTAAACAACACTATGGATTGGCAGCTGCACTCTTGCTGTGTTGAGGTTGTCCGTCGAATCGCCGCCGTTGGTTACTGCCAATTGACAAAACATATTGTAACACTAACAACGACAGCCACACTATTGTGCATGGCGAAGACTATTGCTGGCACCAACTTCATTGCCCGCCTCGTGCCTCTCCCAGTGGAGTGGAGGGTTAGAGGGGTGGGTGGGTGGGTATGTGTAGCAACTACCTTCCTGCTGCAATGAGGCTTTTGTGCAACGAGAAGCCTTGTGAAGGTTTTGTTTGTCGATGAGACACAACACGTGTGAAATCGATCAAATTTGGACACTTGTCAAACTTTGGTTTGCGACATTTCATATTGCAAACCTTCAATTTGACAATTTGTGTTCAAATTGCCTGATTTCGAAAGAAAGAAGGTGATTTTAGAAAGAATAGTAGGAGTAGTAGTATGCAATATTAATAGCATACAAGGTACTTCTAGGCTAGTCTAGTGGTTAGCGTAGAAGTTGGGTCTCATCTAGATAGCGGCCCCTGCGGGTCGTACTACATGGTAATGCTACTTGCGTCTAAAAGTTGCTCTTGGCCATAGGGAGCATCGCTAGCTCTTGGCCATAGGGAGCATCGCTAGCATCGTCAGGGATGGCTATGGCTCGGGCAGCGGATGCCAGTGATTGCTGCAGGTGAAGCACGTATGGCTCTTTTCCTCGAGCAGATTTCCATCTGCCCATAATTTGGGCTACGGCATCTGGGACGTCCAAGTTGGCGGCTGCTGTGGCGGCTCCCTTTCGCAAGGAGTGCGTACCCATGTTCTGTGTAAGGCCTACCGATGCAAATAGTTCATTGCACCACTTATTCACAGTGGCGTGTGAGGCGGGCTGAAGAGAAGGTCTGCCAGATGCCTATATATGCCGAATTAAAGGCCCATCAAGAGCATACTCTAGTAGCTCCGCCACTAACCTACACAACATTTTTATCGGGCACCACTTGGAGTTGCTTGCGTGAAGGGCACCCCATGCGCCCTCACCAATTTGGTTCGTCTTAGAGGACGGGAGGTGCAAGTAAATGGCTGTGATGTTTGGACCACCCGTGATGTCGAGATCTTGAATTCTGGTTTTGGCCAGATCTGAGTATTGCAGACAAGAACTATACATGAGCATCATCACGGCCACCTTAATGAGTGATGCGGCGGTGGCACTTGGCCCTGCGTGCTTTTCAAAAATCGCAGTGAGGGTGCAGGGTGCGACCGGCATCATGGTGTGCTTGAGTCTGGGCAGCAACCTTTGCGCTGCTTTTCTAAGGGTATTGATTTTGTCGTGCGATGTGGAGCTAGGTAGCTCCGCTAATCGATGCACGCAAAAAATTGCAGCTGATGACAAATGGTATGTAGACCAGGTGACACGCTCCTGGATGAGATACAAGAAGTAAAGCCTGACCACTTCGACTGACGCCGGAAGATCTTGCAACTCATGCATTTTGCACCACCGTTGAAAACGCATCCAATAAGTGTTGTAGGTACGCAGACTGGTAGGCGCGATAGTGTGGAGCAACACGTCCACGCTCGTGGCTTCCAAGGCTCGTAAGGCCGAATTTTCAAAAAGTCGATATTCTGCTCAACACCTCATACACCCAGGCGTAAGACTAGCACTGTAGTGAAACAGATAGATAAAGTCCTTAGTAAAACAGAATAGTTTATCTATTCAAGACAAGGATCTTTGAACACAAATGGTAGCTTCTTGAAAGAGAAATGGCTTCTTGAAAGTTAATATATTCCTGGATTTTGGCAAGTACAAGAGTGATTCTGGAATCTTTCTATGTTTTAGCTCTTGTTTATATACTTGCTAAATAAGTAATTTCTAGGAAGGTGTATGTTAATGTGTTGGCACCCAACACATCCCAAAACTTGCCACCTCTTTCTACAATAATGTACACATGTCCTTTTGACCTAAAAATGGCACATTTGACTTTTGCCACATGGAGTTCTTCTAGGTCTTTCCTCTAACTTCGAAAATGCCTTGGAAGGTTCAAAGGACATGAACCAAGTTACTAGAGTACCTATTCACACTTGACTCCACACAATACTACTCCAAATATATTTGAAAACATTAAAATATATGCAAACTAATATATAATAACTCAAATCACTACATCACCCCCCCGATAGAAAAAGCGACGTCTCGGCGCGTCAAGTCAGGTCTTACACATGTGGAGCAAACTAGTCAACAGTTTCAAGTCAGATGCCACACATGTGAAGAGGACTAGTCAAAGGCGCCAAGTCAGGTGCTACACATGTAAGGTAGACTAGGCAAGGTCGTAGGTGGTGTGACCTTATTGGCTAGCCTACTCCTTAATGATAAAGAAAATTGTACAAGTTGGCCCAGAATCTGCCACGAACTCAAAAATTCATAGCGGCCACAGAACTGCTTTAAATCTGAAAATTCGAGTGCCAGACAGACCGCGTCGGAGAACTCTACCGGGTCACTAAATTTGAGAGCATTCTAATTTCTGGACTGTCGTTGAGAGCTGAGGGAGTAGGCACTCCTCCAAATCTGTGCAGAAACTTCTGAAAATCATAAGTCCTTCTATACTTCTCCAAATTCTGCAAACTAAGTTGCAAACTGGGCGCTGTAAGATGTTCTACCAGAGTCTTGAGTTTCAGAGCATTCCAAGTTCAGGGGAGGGCACAATGTCAGAAGGCATATTCTGCCCTAACAATGCCAGCAGCCTGACCCCCTTCTACTTAGAGCATCATATCTCTCTCACCAGTGCTCCAAATTGAGCAAACTTGGACTCTAAATGACCGGCTACTCATGGACTACAGCCAGGTAAATTTTCAGAATTTATTGTGCAGAGACCTATTACCAGTAGCAGTTTTAGTTTTCTGTCCAGAAACTGCGAGAAGAGAAGAGTGTCTAATGTCAATTTTTCCTCTTTCTTGTTCTTGCAGGCTGCCTCCAAGGGGTCTTCTGCTGCTTCTTGATGGTGGCAGGCTGCCTCCCTGAAGTCTTCGGGCTTCTAGTAGAGAGACTTGGGGCTGGTCCAAGATGGGGGTTGGCGGCATGGAAGCGCTTCAACTTTCTCTGAACTTTGTCAAGGTAGTGCGCCGCCACCCAACTATTCTCCGAATCTGGATATCCTTTCCACTTGATCAAGTATTGCTGCTGTCTCCTGAAATTTCTCATAGCCACTATGTCTTCCACTTCGTACTCCAAATGATCATCCACTATTGTTGGGGCTGGTGGGGTTGTCACACGTCCTGGGAACTTGTTGTCGGGTTGCACATATGGCTTGAAGAGGGAAGCGTGGAATACGGGGTCGATGTGCATAGTCTGGGGAAGTTCTAGCTTGAAAGCAACGGGGTTGACTTGCTGGATAATCTTGAAGGGTCCCAAATACTTGGGAGAGAACTTGCTGCCGGCAGGCCTGTTGTTCAGGGAAATGTTCTTGGATGATAGTAACACGTTGTCACCCACTCTGTACGTAATTTCTCTTCTGGATCTGTTCGCCACTCTTGCTTGAGCATCTTGCGCGTGTTGTAGAGCTTTCTTCGCTGCTGTAAGGGCTGCTTCTAATGTCTCCATAAAATCTGTGGCTGCAGGTACTTCATCATGGCCAGCCGTGAAGCTCAGTGGCGTGGTCGGATGGAAGCCATAGTTGAGGAAGAATGGGGACTCTTGGGTAGAGGCCTGCGTAGTGTTGTTGTAGGCAAACTCGAGGGGGGTCAAGTACATGTCCCAGTCTTGCTCGAGGGTAGACACGTAGGCCTTTAGAGAGGTCTTTAGGGTACGATTCATACGCTCGGTTTGCCCATCTGATTGTGGGTGGTAGGCAGTAGACATATCCAGCGATGTACCCAAGTTCTTGAAGAGATTTTTCCAGAAATGGCTTGTGAATCTTGGATCTCTATCTGACACAATTCTTGATGGTAGTCCATGGAGTCGGAAGATGTTGTCAAAGATGAGTCTTGCAAGTTGTGGTGCTGTAGCCTTAGTCGTCGTGGGAATAAAATGAGCCATCTTGGTAAGTCTGTCCACCACCGTGAGTATTGCATTATGGCCTCGAGGTGTCACGGGCAAGTCCACGATAAGGTCCATTGAGATGTCCGTCCATTGTCTTTCGGGGATTGGTAGTGGTTGGAGGAGTCCTCCCGCCTTTTGCGATGATGGCTTGATTCTTTGGCATGTGTCACAGCTCCTGCAGTACTCCTTGACTTGCTTAGACATGCCTGGCCAACAATAAGTCCTAGCTAGAACGCCCGTGGTCCTTAGGATTCCAAAGTGTCCTCCAAGAGGGTTGTCGTGTGCTTCTCGTAGAAGCAAGAGCCGGAGGTCTATGTCATTAGGAACACATCTCTGGCCCGTATCTTGCCTCACCCAATAATTGCCGTCTTGCTTCTTCTTTGGGTCCAAGGCTGCTTCTCCGTCCTTGTAGTAAGGGTCTCTTTCATAGGCGGCTGAAAATCGAGCTTCCAGATCTGTCTTCAGGGATACCATCACGGCGTTTAATTGCAGTCTTGAGAGGGGGTCAGCCGGGTTTGTCTTGCCGGGCTGGTACTGAATCGTGATGTTGTATTGTTGCAAGTATCCGCTCCATCTTGCTTGTCTCCTTGAGAGATACGGCTGCGTTTGGAGGTGCTTTAACGCCTCGTGGTCCGTGGTGACCAGTACTTTGCGTCCTTCAACGTAGCAGCGCCAAACCTTCAAGGCATGTACAATCGCCAATGCCTCTCGCTCCGTGGTTGTATAATTTTGCTCGGCTGGATTTAGCTTCCTTGACTCGTAGGCGATGGGCTGCAGTCCCTTGCCTTGGTCTTGAAGCAGGATTGCTCCTATTGCATAGGAAGATGCATCGGTGATGACGTGGAAGGGCCAATCTGGGTTTGGACTTGGGAGTGTGAGCACCGGGGATGTGGTCAATCTTCGCTTTAACTCTTGAAATGCCTCTTCCTCTTTCTCGGTCCATGTATATAGCCTGTCCTTCTTGAGTAGATCTGTCAGGGGGGCTGCTATGTGCGAGAAGCCTTGGATGAATTTTCTGTACCAATTGGCAAATCCCAAGAATGACTGGAGTTCTTTCTTGGTCGTGGGGGTTGGCCATTCCTCCACCACCGTGGTCTTCTTGGGGTCTATCTTGATGCCATCAGCAGTCACGTGGAGACCTAGGAACTCCACTTCTTGTTTGGCAAACTCGCATTTTGACTCCTTCGCAAACAGCTTGTTTTGCTTCAATACTTCAAGGACTTCTTTCAAGTGTCTCGCATGCTCTTCAAGGGTCTTGCTGTAGATAAGGATGTCATCGATGAATACCACCACAAATCTGTCCAACATGGGCTGAAATATGGTGTTCATCATAGTCATGAAAGTTGCTGGCGCGTTGGTGAGTCCAAATGGCAGGACCATGAACTCAAAATGTCCATATCTTGTCCTGAATGCCGTCTTCTCTATGTCCGGTTCTGCGATGCGAATCTGGTGGTAGCCGCTCCGTAAGTCAATCTTCGTGAAGTACTTGGCTCCAACCAGCCGGTCCATGAGCTCATCCATGCGCGGCAGCGGGTATCGATTCTTGATGGTGATCTTGTTGAGGGCGCGATAGTCCACACACATCCTCAAGGTACCATCTTTCTTCTTGACAAATAGCACCGGGGCTCCAAATGGCGACTTGCTAGGTCGAATGAAGCCATGCTCCAGTAGCTCCTTGATTTGCTTCTTGACTTCGTCTAGCTCCGTGTATGACATTTTGAACGTAGGCCGAGAGATGGGCTTGCTTCCGGGCTCCAACTCTATCTTGTGGTCTACGAATCTTTTGGGGGGTAGGCCCTTGGGCAATTCCGGGGAGAACACTTCTTTGTAGTCCTCTAAGACTTCTTGTATCTCCTTGGGAACGGGGCTGCCTTCTTGACTCTCGATGTCTTTCTTGATGTCTTTTGGCGTGATCAAGGCCAAAAGAAGCTCGTGTCCCTTCCTCACAAGTCTCTTGAGTTGGAGGGCGGACAATAGTATCTCGTGTGCCGGCTTCTGGATGTCTTGGGTCTGGATATTCTGGATTGCGCGCAAAATACAGATTCTTGAAGTGATGTCATTCTTGATCTTGATAGTACCGGTCCTCCAATCAACTTGGGGGTTGTGCTTGGTCAACCAAGGCGTCCCTAGGATGACGTCGTACTTGCCCAATTGCATGGGGGAGAACACTACTCTATCCTTGAAGGACTTGATAGAGAGTGCCAAGGGGTACGTCTTCTTGGAAGGGGTAGTATAGGAGAATCCATCGGGCATCATAATCTCCTCGTCGTGGTCAAGAGTTCGCATAGTAATACCGTGCTTGGTGGCAAAATCTGCAGCAATGAAGTTGCCTTGAGCTCCGCTATCCACCAAGATGTGGACCTTCTCTCCTCCAAGGTAACCTCTCAAACTCATTGGGGCTGGAACGTCGTCTTCAACGGGGGTCTCCACCTCACTTGGCGTGTTGCCTTCTCGTGAAGTGGGTCTTGGGGTGGTAGGCTCCTGGCCTACCGGCGCTGTCCGTTTTTTGACAACTTTTTGGGGCATGAAAGTGCACGATGGCCCTTTTCCTTGCAATAAAAGCATAGTCCAGCCGTCATGAGAGCTTCTTTTTCAGCCGGGGAGAGTCTTGCTTTCACTCCTTGCTGGTTTCTTGCATCATAAGTGTCATTGGAGGGTCTTCCACTCTTCCGGGCAGCCGCGGGGTCCCTTTTAATAACTCCGATTTCCATGGGTGTGGGTCCAGATTCGGATGTGGAAGGGGCTGCGTACACCCGCGTCGTCGGTACCCGTGAAGATGAAGGCACGGAGTGCTTGAAATCCAAGGTATCCACCTTTTGGGCCACTTCAATGATCTTTGAGAAGTCCGTCAAGTCGCGTAATTCCACTTCCTTTGCCACCTTGGGTTTGAGGCCAAAGATGTAGCGGTCAATCTTCTCCTCGAGAGACATGTTGGGGATCTCAAGAGTGAGGGCGTGAAATCTGGATGTATACTCTTGAACGGACGTCGTTTGCTTGAGATGGTGGAGCTTTCCTCGGGCAATCTTCTCCGCATTGATGGGCATGAATTGCTTCTTGAGGGCCTCACGAAAATCTGCCCATCTTGCATATGATGGTGGGGGCTCTTGGCCGAGCATGGGGTGCGCCATAGCTTGATATATAGCCGCTTGATAGTTACGCCACCATGATGTTGCTGCTCCTCTAAGTAAGGTAACGGCAAACGGAACGTAGACCTCCTCGGGTACTTCAAGGAACGCGAGGTACGTCTCCACTTGGTAGAGCCATAAATTCAGGTTGGCACCTTTCCCGGGGTTGAAAGTGTCAGGTTTGCCGGGCTTGATGAGTTTCCTTGCTCTCGTTGGCTCTTGTGGAGGCGCTTGAGCCGGGGCTGGATTTNCGTTGGCTCTTGTTCCTATTCATATAGGAAACGGGGGCATGGCATGCAACAGTTCTCCTTCCTTAACACCGCCGGTTTATATAGTGTGTGCTTATTGTTGATCTGTAATTTTCTAATTCTCACATTTGTAGTGGGCTTTTCTTACTTGGAAGCTGTGTATGGCCTGCTCTGTATGTGTGTCTTTTGCAGTTTGCTTTTCTCAACACCTAGGCTTATTAATTCTCTAGACTTCGCCCCAAAAGCGTTACCAAGTCGATTGATTGCATTCAGCACACATTTGCAAAAAGCGGCTCTTTATATGAAAACGTCTCACGCAGGCATTGTTCTGTTTNTCATTGTTCTGTTTATTATTGGTATTTTGTGTTCAAATGCACATAAAATCCAGTTTACTCAAGTCATGCATCCTGGATCTGAAGTGCGTTTAGATACTCAAGTGTGCTCTGTTAGAAGTATTGATCATAATTATGGACCTACATTTCATTCTATTTGTGGAAACTTGGTCGTTTATCGACACCATGAACCACTTTCGGCTTTATGGGTCGACAAAATTTCTAGAGAAACCGCACGGGAGGAAAATGTAGATTTTCCGAAAATAGACATTTTCAGAAAGTCTACATTTTTGTCCCCCCCACCTCTGAATTTAGATTGTGGGAGGACCCTGCCCCCCTTCAAAGGGCAAAAAATGTCTATTTTGTTTTCGGGAGGACAGGGGGGGACAAAAATCTGAATTTCGGGGAAAAAAGCAATTTGTTTGATTCCTTTCAGCCTGGACTAAAAGATTCTTTTCTGTGTATTCAAGACGCATTTGGTATCTTTCCCAAAAAAAGATTTTTTATTTTTAACCAGGAGTTAAGTACAACCAAGGTAGCTATACATACAAATTTGTTTTCAGACATATATGCCTTAATTGGAACTGGAAGTGCTGAGACTGGATCGTATACCACCATTATGAAACTCCCTTTTATTGGTTGTATTTGGGTTGGATTTATACTTGCTGCCATTGGTGGCCTGTGGAGTTTAAGCTCTTTACTTTGTGACCGTAAATTAAATTGGTATTGATATCTGGGCATCAGACCTCGGACTGAAAAACATTAGCCAAAATCCCCCAGACAAGGCGAAGAGGGCGACCAGAGGGGGGGAAAACAAAACAGACCCCCGCCCCCCATTTCCCATCCCCCCGCCCTATGCTCCTTCGGCCCCCCCCACAATATAGATTAAGAGGTGCCCCCCGAAGGGGGGCAGGGCCGGAGGGCCCACATAGGGCGGGGAAATGACAAATCTTTAAATTATTACACTTATTTATGAACCACAAACATGCCATTGCACACATTCAGTCTACTTTAAGCAATACCATTATTACAATAACAGACTTAAGAGGGAATACAAAAACCTGGTCTTCTTCCGGGACTGTTGGATTTAAGGGATCAAGGCGTTCAACCAACTATGCAGCTCAAGCCACTGCTGAGAATGTGGCACGGGCTGCGATTCAATTAGGAATTAAATCAGTAGAAGTTAAAGTTCGAGGCTTAGGCTATGGTAAAGAGTCTTCGCTCCGCGGTTTGCAATTAGGGGGACTTGTAATTAGTAAAATTAGCGATTTGACTCCAATACCTCACAATGGATGTCGGGCACCTAAAAAACGTCGTGTTTAATTGTGGAGTGCTACAACTTCTTCCCCCACCCAGCCCCCCCCCTTCGGGATGTACATTTTTCCCCACAAAATGTCTATTTCCCCCCCAGCAAAGATTTTGTTCTGGGCTTTGCCCTGCCCTCCGGGCTCCTTAGCCTTAGACTTTGCCCTGCCCTTTGGGCTCTAGGGCTCTAAATGGTGTCACGGAGGGGCTCGGGGGAGAGAAAAATGTACATTTTCTGGTCGGGAAAAATGTACATCCCGAAGGGGGGGGGGAAAACATAAGACCTAGGCATAGGAAAGCACAATTCCCCTGATGAACAAAATCTAGATTTGTTCGCGCCAAGCGCCGAAGGTAGACAATATTGTGGGGGGAGAACAAAATTGTGATCATAGGATGCCCTTAGCCTTTGGAGGGCATCCTATGATCACAATTTTGCCCCCCTGTCCCGAAGGGGGGAAACCATCTAGATTGTTTTTCTGCCCCGGGCTGCCCCCCGAAGGGGGGCACGTCGCCCCCTGCCCAAAGGGCAAAAATGTCTATCATCCCCCCCACCCCGACCTCTGAAATTCTCTTGTTGCAGCACTGAAAGACCATCTGGACAATGCCACATGACATCAATGCAAATGGCCCAAGCTGAAGATAGCCTCCTCTGCAGTCGCTCGATCAAACCACGCTATAAAATGCACGTCAGATCCAAACAGTCGAGCCAGAAGCTGCAGTTTGCCCGACCTTGGCATGCATGAGGTCTTGATTAAGTGTGAAGCAAAATTACTGCTCTAAACTTAGAGCACCTAGGGTTACAAACTCGTGCACGGGTGTTCTTGTTTTAGTCATGATATAGCATGACACAGCTGTATTTTAGTTGGCCAGCTTGGTCGAGCGGACTTTGCATGCTTACTTTTAGCCCCGACATTTTCCTCTTTAGCTTCTCAGCACATGATCAGAACTACTTTCTGTCCAGTCTTCAGGTGGCACATCCGAGCAATATCCAACTGAATGACTGAACCTCCGCCAGTAAATGTGACTAGCTAGCACGTTCCTGCAAATAGAAAGGCTGCTGCTTGCTCGGTGCTCATTGCATGCAGGAGTCGCAAGCGTGTTGTATTACTGGTGTCTGTTCCGGCATGCGGAGGTATGCAAAATAGAGGTTATTAAAGAGGAAATGCACCTCATCTCAACATCTGTTGCCATGTAGCCGCTTCACATCATGCAGTGAGATAGGGTAGATAGGATAGGCCAGGCCAATCAAGGCGGCATATTACCAAGCACAATAGGATCTTATAAGTGCTCTCTTCTTTTAAACCGTGCTCTAATAATATCGGTACTGACTGTACAGGTTGGGAGTGTAGGAGGTCACGAGGGCCAGGGAATTCTTCATCCGCGACATCAGCTTGAACGTCTCCTCCGCCTCCACCTGGCGCCGCACGTCGCTGCCAGCCAAGGAGGAGGCCCGGTCGGGATGGAACTTCAGCAGCGCCTTCTTGTACGCCCCTTGCACCTGGGCGCGCGTGCGCACACACGGACGCACACACACGCGCACACACATGCACGCACGCACACACACACGTGCACACACGCACACACGCGCACAAAGATCAGAAGAGGTTCTCATCCGTCATTCCAAAGATGGAGCCACGCAGAATTGACGCGATTCCCACCAGCCAGCCAGCCAGCTAGCCAGCCAGATGCCTAATCGTAACCTTTACCTACTCTTCCGCTCCACATCGCCAGGCAAAACAAGCAAGGGGCACCTAAATTTAATTTGCAAAATCTCGCCAAGGGACCTGCATTTTTCAGCCAATATGAAAAAGTCAAAAGGCTGAGACAGAGGCTGACAGTGGCTCAACCGGACAGGCGCCGCCAGCTGGCGGCGCAAGCGCGGACAGCTGGGCTTGCGCCGGTGCTTACGTGGGCGGCGGTGGGCTGCGCTCCGCCGTCGACGCTGATGCCAAGGCGGCGCAGGAGCGTGGCCATGTCGGGGCACCCCACAGCCAGGCGCTCCAGCTGCGACCGTATCTGGCCCCGCAGCTGCTCCTTCAGGTCCTGCTTCGACGACTCCTGCGCGTTTGAGCACCACGCACACGAACACACGCACACGCGCACGCACACACGTACACGTACACGCACACGCACGTCCGTGCTTGCACGCAAGAGGGCGAGAGATGGGATCAGTGAGTCCCTCTGGCCAGCGAGCGCAAGTCCGTCCGCCCCATCCACACACCCACCCGCCTTGTCCAAACGGCAGGGACTCGCAAATTGACAGGCGGCTGACCGCATGCGGCTGTCGCTGTCATGCTCTTTGCGTAAGCCAGGAACGAAGACGCACATCCAGGTGGCTGCACGCGCGGCAGCACACCCTCATGGTCTCACAGGTGGGCGGCTTAGGTGGAGGAGGAGGAGGATGAGCAAGGAAGTTCTGCAAGCTGGCAACAGCAGCAGCTGCACGCGGTGCTGCTCTTGGGGCAGCCGCGACATTACGGATGGACAAGCTCGTATACCCCCCCCCGCTGTGCCCTTCCCTCTCTGACTCCACCTTTCCAGCGCACACCCGGGTTCTCGACACTGTCATGAGGCAGGCAGGCAGGCAGGCTGGCAGGCTGGCAGGCTGTGGGACAACAGAATGGGCGGGGTGGGGGGGTTGGAGCAGCAAAAGAATGGAGCTGGGAGACAGGGCTGCCTGACAAGGCTTCATGGTGAGTTTTCAAGTGGGGGAGGAATGGAAAGGGGGAGGGGGAGGGGGNGGGGGAGGAGGGAGGGGGGAGGGGTGTCCCAACCTTGAGCTGGTTGCTGCGCATCTCGTCCAGGCGTTGCTTCTGCCGCAGCTCCATCTCTACCTTGCGCTCCATCTCCGCCTTCTTCCGCTTCTTCGCCTTCTGCGCCTCCAGCGCCTGCGTGCGCCCAGGCCAAATATCAATCACCACAGGAGGAGGGGGAGAGGGAGGGAGGAGGAGGAGGAGGAGGAAGAGGGGGCGGAGAAGGAGGTGGAGGAGGATGAGGACTGGGAGAAAGAGAAGGCGAGCGAGACAGGACATTTGCAAAGAGGGGGCGGCACTTGTGGGCGGGCCGCACGTAGCCTTGGGGGGGCACATAGATATGCGAAGAAGCCAATGGCAAGCGACCCACCCCTTGCTCTGGACCGGAGAAAACACTGCTGGAAAGGGTTCCTTAGTTGCACAAGCAGATAGATACACGCGCTCCTACGTGTCTGCGTGCCTGCGTGCCTGCCTCAGTGCCTGCCTGCCTGCCTGGGTGCGTGCGTTTGTGCGCAACCCAGCCAGGGCCTGCCGCCTGCCCAGCTCCGATTCCACAAGCCCGCAGCAAAGCTCGTGCCGTGCCTAAGCAGTGGAAGCAAGAAGAGGGCGCGCGCGTGCGCGGGAGGAAGTTCCTCTCTGCCTCCCCAAGCACACACATGCCAATCAACAGCCAGGAGATAGCTTCTGTGCCACTCTCTGCGTGGCCTCGGCTGAGGCCCACCTCTGGAGCTTCCTTCTCCAGCAGGTAGGCAGGCGGGCAGTAAGGGCCACAGCATAACACCTCAGAGCTACCACAGGACATGCTCACGCATGGAATGATGGCAAATCGCTGCCAGCCAGCCAGATAGCCAGATAGACAGGCAGACGGCTGCCTGGACTCTCTCTGCACGATGCCCCCCACAGCCATGCCTCCACCCGGCTGCTGCTGCAGCTGCGGCGCAGCTGGCGAGCAAAGACGTGGACCAAAGAGGTTGCCTGCCCTGCCAGTGACTCAGGGTTGCGTTTCTCCCAGCAAGGACCAGCTTGAGCGCAGGAGGCCATGGCCAATCGAAGCTTGCCTCTTGCCGCTCGCTGCTTGCCACCTGGCGCTTGTCCCTTCCACTAGGCAATTTTGCAGTGTCGCACACGCGGAGACTGTGCAGGCACATGTGCACGCGCGCACACACACACACACACAGAGAGAGACATACGCAAGCATGCACCCATGTGCACACTCACGCACCCACACATGCACACCAGCGCGCGCACACCACACCAACAGGCACACCTTCACGCACACACCCGCAGGCTTGCCCTCGCGCTGGAAAGCGCTCTCACATCAACACGGCGGACAGCACAGGCAGGAAACTGGGAGAGCAATACCAGAGGCCCCGCGAGGGTACCTGGCGCTTGAGCTCCTCGTGGCGCTGCGCCCACTCCGCCTCCTCCGCCTGCTTGAAGCCGGCGCTCTCCTTCAGCAGCTCCCTCTCTCTCAGCAGCAGCATCGCCCCTTCCATGCCCCCGACCCCGGCCCCATTCCCAACCCCGTGCCCATCCCCGTGCCCGTCCCCATCGTCGTCCTTGTCCCTATCAATGTCCCCAGTCTCCACTGCACCGTTGGCATCTGCCGCAGCTACGGTGTGGCCTCTACCTTCCCCTGCGAATGCATGCTGCCGCCCGGACGCTCCCCCGGCTGGAGACGCGTGCGGCACTGCTGCTGCATGAAGGGGATGGCTAGGGCGAGGTGGAGGCGACCGCGGATGCGAGTGCGCCATGTGTCCTTCTCTGGTGCGTCCAAGAGGCTCCTGCCGTTGGCTGGCGGCCGCTGCCGTTGCCGCTGCAGCTGCCGCCGCCGCCGCTGCTGCTGCTGCTGCTCCCCCCCTAGGGTACGTTGGCCCAGACCCAGCAGGGCCTGCTGCAGGGCCCATATGCGGTTGCTCACGTGGGGACATGCAGTGACTGTGACAATGCCCCGCCCCTTGTGGGGCGACACCTGGATGCTCCCCACGCTGGCCACCTGGCGGGTGTCCTTGAGCGCCACCTGTTAACGGAACGCCAGCGACACTAGCACCATCGCCCTGTGATTGATACTCTTGGTGACTCGGCGACGCTGCTTCGCCCCCCCTTCTGCCCTGCTCCGCAGCGGCGGAGGCTGCTCCTGCACCGACATCTGCCCCCCCGTATGTGCGAGCAGCACTGTGCCCCGGCTGCTCCCCGGCAAGCCCTGCACCGCGCCTGACACCAAACCCCTTCCCCCTGCCGCGAGCTCCCCTTGCAGCACTCGCCCCAGGACCCCCGCTTGCAGAGGAATACGTCCCCCTCCCCTCTCCCCTCCCTCCTGCTCCTGCTCCTGCTCCTGCTCCTGCACCTGCGCCTGCTTCACCTGCCCCTCCTCCTCCTCCGGCCATGTGACCTGGCGAGCCCGCCCTGTCCATCCTCCTCCTCAGGGCCGCCTCTTCCCAGAGCTGCCTGACCTTCTCGCCACTTGTCAGGATCTCGATGTCCGAGTCATCGTCGTCGTCCTCGTCGTCTGACAAGTCTCCCACAAAAGCGTCCCCCCCCCGCCCCCCAAACTCACCAGCCCCCCCAACAGCCGCACCGCCACCGGGACCACCACCGCTGCCACTGTGTGCCCCTCCCATATGCAGCAGGTCGACGTCATCCTCGTCCTCAAACAGCTCCTCAAAATCCTCCTCCTCCTCCTCCTCCTCCTCCTCTTCCTCCGAATCGTCGTCATCAAACCGAAACCTTGTGCCACCAGCAGTCGCCCAGGCAGTGCCGGAGTACCCATTAGGGTTGGCAGCCTCCCCCAGGCCTCGACGAACCGGTTCCCGTAAACCCCCCACCCCTGCTTCACCACCCCCCCCACCATGCCGCTGCTGCTGCCACCGCGGCTGAGCTCCCACCCCCCCCGCTCTGCTGGCTGTCCGGGCACTCGCCTGGAACGCCTGGGGCTGGATGAACTGCACATCGTCGTCCTCCTGGGGAGGAACAAACTGAAATGCCTCGTTGTCTTCGTCGTCGCCGTTGTCGCCGTCCCCGTCGTTGCCATGGCCGTCCACGTCAGCGTGGTGGTCCCCCGCACCAACACAACCGCCCTCCCCCTCCTCCTCCTCCTCACCTGCACCCTCGTCATCCTCCTCCTTGCCTTGACAGCCATTGGGTGCATGGTCAGGCGCGCGGAAGCCCCCTCTGAAGAGAGGCACAAAGGCGGGAGGAAATTCTCCTGCGCCGCCTGCTGCTGCTCCTGCGCCGCCACCTGTACGGCCCTCGTCCACGAAGGGCGCGGAGCTCCCACGGGCCTCCTGTGAGTGCCTAGGCCTCTTTCTCCCCTGTGTTTCTGCGGCGGCGCCTGCTGTTACTGACCCCAAGCCCCCATTCCCCACACTAGCTCGACTGCCAGGCAGCCCTCTCGCACCTACCCTGCCCTGCTCCTCCTCCTCCTCGTCTTCTTCCTCATCGTCGTCAAGGATAACCACCGAGGGTCTCCCCCAAGCTTCCCTCTTCACAGGTCTGCCAGCCCCATAGCATTGGGGTTGGGCGGAACTTGTGTCCTCCCCATATGACGCCCCACAGTGAGGGCCAGATTCAAAAGCACTCCCCATCTGGTGGAGGGGCTGCGCCTCGTGCGCATGCTCTCCACCTGGCATGCTGCCAGTGGAAGAGGATGCTTCGTCCCTGTAGTGGATGCCATCGCCCTCATCAGCTGCTCTCGCCTGACTACCCCCACCCCCAGCATGCTCCCCACTTCTTCTGCCAGTCCCCTCCCCAACTGCCTTCTCCCGGCTAACGCCTCCCTCCTCTGCTGTTCTGCTGACGTTCGGATTCTTCTCTCCTAGGCTTGCGTCCCTGGAGAGTGCACTAGGCCTCATGCGCACATTGGCATGCCGGAAGTGGCGATCAATACTCGAGAAGCTCCCTATATGGTTCCCGATAGGACTACCGGTGCCTAGAGAGGGATCAGTGTGTCGTCCAGTCTGAATGCCATCGTAGATTCCCTGTTCGGTGAAGTTGGCTGCGCTGACATTCGTATACAATTTTGCGGCACCTGGCATGGCGTATCCACTTGGTCCAACACCATGAGGGTAAGGAATTCGACCAGCGAAAGTGGCAGGCCCATCCATCTGGGCCGTCTTTGACGCTAGTTGTGGAACTCTCTGATTCTCACCTTTCTCCTCCCACCTATCTGAATTCCACCCCTCTGAAAGAATTCTATTCACACTCGGCCACCTTCTGAGATAAGACAAACCATAATGAGCCATCTAGATGCTCCCTTTCCAACTAGTATGCCCGAGTCCACGTCAAGTCTCCCGACTTCATCGAGTGAGAGCACGTCATGCTGTTCTACACCCTGAAATACTTGCTGTAGAAGGCACAGACCCCGCATCGCGCCGCATACGGTGAAATCAAGTATGTGCTGTTAATGCCTTCAAGGCAAACACTCAACAATCCACATAGCACAGCTGGTGCAGAAAAAAGGTTAAAGTTTACCTTATCACTCCCATCAACATAACAGCAGCTCGGCGCACACCTGACAAGGGCGGCGTTACGTCTCAAGGCATGCACAGGGAGCAGAATAGAGTTTCACCTTTGACGTAACAATTGCGAGGCCACAAGTCATGAGCTTCCATGTCCATGTTCATTCATGCGTGCTACTCGAGTATGAGGATGTTGCCCTGTAAATTCGACCAAGGCGCACATGCATTCCTGACGTTCGGCTAAACCGGGCCAACAGGCTAACTGAAACGTACCCCGGGATTGACACTCGACTTTTCAAAGCGATTTAGCTTTCTGAACAACGCTGAAACATTCCTTAGGTCAGTGAAAATACGGAAACACGGAGATAAAATCATGCCTTGTCGAAGCAGGCCCTCTTTCGTCTGCAATTTCGTCTGCAATGTATTCATAAGTAAAAAGATAATTATACATCGTACTTTACTGCCCGAATGCCTGGATTTGGGCAGCCGAAGACAGTTCTCTAGAGTTGCATAAAGTTGCAAGAAGTCGCCACAAAAAGTGCCAGGAGACCGTACAGGGGGAAAAGTGGGTTGAAGCAGGTTGAAGTCCGAAATGAAATTGGATGAAATATGTTCGAGAGATTTTTTGGCGCCACAACGTTGCATCCACAGACCATTCTAGGCGACGAAGAAGTCCAAACCGATGGGAAGCACGTCTGCTGTACAGCTTGCGGTCTTCGCTTAAGCAGGTCGTGGGAGGGTGCCCGTGTAGACTACTTAGTGTTACTACAAATACCTTCAGAGGGTGCTGGCCTCCGTTGTTTCGCAGTTTTTGTAAACAATTTACCTCAATTACTGCTAGGTTCTTCTACAGATCTGGTACAGGGTTTAGAATCGTATATTTGTACGTTATTTCATATCTTCTTTTTGGGCTCTCATTCATGAAGACCGTTGATTCTTAAGTGAGCTTCTCATGTGAGAAACTACAGAGCGATGTGGCATCACGAACGAGGTCGTGTTAGTAGTAGTCTAGAGCACCTACTGACTTTCAGTGGAGGATCACCTGCAACGGGAAGTGTTGCAGTCACAGAAGAAAGATTATGAGTATGCCTTTTACTGCTGCACATGCACTTCTTCGATGCCTCCTCCTTTCCTCTGACACATTTCGCTAAGCTTATGGTCATCAAGCAGCGTGTGATTGTTTGCAACAGATGTACTCCATGGCTGCGCTTTTTTAGGTCGCTTGTTGTCATCCTCTTCCCTTGCATGTGATGCTTCCTTCGTGACTTTTCAATCATGGGCAGTTGGTCATTCTTAGGCTAGATTCTCCTTCTTCTGCACCCTGCAGGGGGAACTTGACAGCTGGGGGATTATACGAGGTTCAGTCCCTTTATACGCGACGCTCGTGGGCCAACTGTCCTCTTGCTTATGTCCTCCTTGTAGCTACCTTATAGGAATAGCAAGCCTCAAGGTGCCGGTTGAATCTCATACCTTTGGTCGCCTTGTGCTTGTCGCCTTGCAGTTAAGCATGGCTGAGGCGACATAACGGGCACCTTGCTGCCATGGATGGAAGAGGGTGGGGAGACCCACAGGGTTTCGATCGGGAAAGGGCCCCTCCTGAACAGCATATGTATGATCGTGGCAGACCAGCTCCGCAGACATGTCGCCAGTGTGGACAGCCTGGTCATTTCGCTCGCGAGTGCAGGCAAGCAGGGGAGGGCTTCATGCACGAAAGGGCGACAGGTGGCTCCGCTTGCTTCAATTGTGGGGAAGTGGGGCATCTTGCGCGCAATTGCCCTCAGAAGCTAATCGTTTGCGAGAACTGCAACAAGCTAGGGCACACGAAAGCAGCTTGCAGGAGCATGCTCGCCTGCTACACCTGCGGGGAGGTAGGCCACACCAAGAAGGATTGCCCCAGGCAGAGAGGTGGGCACAACTTCATGGACGAGCGGATGCACGGGCCTGGGCAGCCATGGCCGCCGGGACGGCAGCATGGCGGCAGGTTGCGACTGGGCGAGCCAGTCTACATGCATGGTGCTGGGGGGGGGCTTGACCAGCCGCGCGAGAGCTATGCGGGGAGGAGGGAGTTTGGGGAGGAGCAGGGCTGGCTCATGGGTAATGGCTTCGGTGGACCTTACCACGACGCCATGCCCTTGCGCCACAGTGGCGAGATGCTGCTAGAGAGGGACATGGAGTACGGCCCGAGAGGAGGAGGAGGAGGGGGGGGGGGCTGAGCCGGCACGACAGCCAGGGGCGAGCGTGGAGCCACGCGGAGGAGGCTCGGATGAGCAAGGAGTCTCTGGCAGATGTGATCAGCAGCGGAATGCAGGGTAGGGGACCTTCTAGGGTTTCTGAGGGCAGGGAGAGGATGAGGCATTCGCCAAAGGGGTGGGGCAAGGAGCGGCTGCGGGCGGAAGGTCCACCTGGCAGTCGAGGGAAGGGAAGCATGTACGGGAACCGGGGGTTCTCGGGAGACCAGTTCAGGCCGGATAGCTGGGAGCCTTCGGAGCACCTGGAGAATGGATATCCCAGCTGGCAAGGTCCAGGTGGCAAGGGTGTGCCGAACCTGCCACCTCAGCAGTTCCCTCCTCTCAGTGCTCCTTCTCGGAGCATGTCCCCCGACAGAGGCTATGGCGGCAAGTATGGGGGCGGTTATGGGAGCTCAGTTGCAGTAGTCAGTCCACGGATGGAGTTCAGAGGTGAGAGGGGCGCACATGCTGCGCACCCCATGGCAAATGGGGCTCCCGACTGGAGGAAGGTCCGGGAGGGGCCTCTTTGGAAGCCGCCACCTGGCGACCCTGGCGCTGGGCCTGCGAATGGGATGCCTATGCCTGTCAACGGGCTGCACAGAGGAGCGGGCACGCACTACCTGCCACATGGCGGCGGCACGACGCCCGAGAGGGAGAGGCCGCAGGAAGGCAAACCAGAGTGGGAGAGATGGAAGGAGGACAGGGAGGGCGGGGGGGGTGAGGCTCCCGAAGGCTGGTTCTACATTGACCGGGAGGGCAACCTCCAGGGGCCCTTTCCCCTCGCGCAGCTGCACCTGTGGTCAAAGGAGGGCCTTTTGCCCCTCGATCACCTCGTATGCTGCTCGGGAAGCAATAAGTGGGTCACTCTGGAACATGCAGGCTCCCCCCCTCACTCTCCTCGCCCCCCTTCAGGGGCGGAACCTCCTGCCTCTGCGCGGGGCGGGCAGGCTGCTGGCCCCCCTGGGCCTCAGAGGGAGAACTTTGAGCATAACTTGCCTGCGGATCCCTTTGCGGCAGACAACCTCCTGGAGCCGCAGCTCCTGAGGCCCAAGCAGGTGGGTGCGGCATTTCTGCGGGGCGACTTGCTTCCTGCTCACCCCGGCTTCCTCCCCCCCAAGCAGGACGCGAAACCCTTGCAGGGCTCCAGCGTGTCGGCGGCAGAGTTCCCATCGAACCTGGCTGCCCCCCAGCCCTACAGCAGCCCCAGAGATGTGGGCATGGAGGCAGTCACGCCGCCCCCCGAGAAGGACGACGGCCAGCCTTCTCCTTCTCGCGCTTCTCCTGCCAGGGAGGAGGCGGAGGCGGAGGAGGGGTGCCTGACAGAGCCTGGTTCTGTTGGTAAGGCAGAGCCCGCGGCTTTAGATAATTTGGGATCCGAGTTCAGGGAGAGTGCTCCCCCACCTGGTGCCAAGGGAGTGCCCAAAGAGGAGGGCCACGGGAAGCCTGCGAGCGTTTTAGGGTTTGGGGGTGCTCCCAGCTTGTATCCTGTGAGCGCCAAGCGGGCCACGCCGGGGGCTCTCAACGAGGCTGAGCTGGAGGAGCTTAGTCCCGTCGGAGCTGGCGAGACAGCTGGCAGCGTGAAGGCCGAGGCTGGGGCTGGCGCTGGGGAGGAGCTGGACCTGGGATTCTCGATCGACAAGCGCGTGGAGCAGCTCATGGCTGGCTTCAGTCTGGTGGCCGGGAAGGAGAAGGAGGCTGTGGAAGGTGAGAGCGAGCCCTGGGCCAGTCTTGCACGTGTCTGTGGGAGCACCCTGTTTGTGGCTTTTCTGGGCGTAAAAGTCTGCTGGTCATGACGGGTGGGTGTTGCCAGGGCTTTGGGCGGGTCTTGCAAGCGTTTGGGCTGGGCCTGCAAGCGATGGAGCCTCGTTGGAGGGGTTGGGCTGCCAAGGGGAGGGCAACTTCCTGTGACTGGGAATGTGCTGGCTGTTAAGGGTGTGCTCTCCGTCCGTGTGGCACACTGGGTTTTTTCTGTGCACTGAAAAGCGCTGTTTGGACACAGAGGCTCTGAGGACGGCTTCTCGCCTCGTCAAGAAGGAGGTTCATGCACCCCCCACTTCTGAAGGTGAGTTCAATTGCTGCCCGTGACGTTTGAAAGGGAGCTCCACGCAGCTCCATGCTGGAGACATGTGGGTATCAACACTTTCATGTGGCTCCTTTTATTGGAGGGGGCGAAGAGAGGGGGGG
>WELA01002985.1:122294-136435 GCA_009602735.1 Mesotaenium endlicherianum
CCCCCCGCCCCGCCCCGCCCCTTTTCCATTCTTAACGCGCACAACGTCAAAGCCCCACATGTACATTTGGGACAGTGGCACAAACAGAGGCCCAGCCACTCACCACTCCCGTCCTGCTGCTGTGTGCGCGCACCCATCCGTCCGTTGCGGCGCCAGGTGCGCTACTGCCTGAAGATGCTGTACGGCGACCCGAAGAAGGGCCCGCCGCCGCTGCGGTGCGTGGAGGGCGCAGAGCTGGTGCACCGCGTGTGGGGTGGCGACACGTCCGTGGTGGGCGCGCTGCTCAAGAGCATGGCGCCCCACATGAGCAAGGACGCGCTGCTGGCGCTGCGCGAGCGCGTGCGCGCGCACAACCCCGAGCCGCACGCCGACTCCCTGCGCTGCAGCCTCCTCTGGTGCGCACACGCGCCTCTCCCTCTGCCTGCCTGCTTGCCTGCCTGCCTGCCTGCATCCTTCACTTTTCATTCCAGCCCCAGCGCCCCCCTTGCCACGCCTAGCGCGCACACCTGCTTCTGGACCCCATGCACGCACTTGTGCACACGTGCACACTTGCACACTTGCACGCAAGGTATCAGCGCATTGATTCAGAGGGGAGGATCTGGTAGGGCTTTTTTCTCCCTTCATTACCGGGGGGAAAAACCGCGTCAAAAGCTTGCAGCCCTTCAGTCTTGCCCCCCATCGCAGTTTCTCCCCTCACGCCATCCTTCTAGTGCCAGGTGGCTGGGTTTGCGTTGTTGACGGTGCCGTCTCTCCCTCTGGGCTCTCTGGTGGAGTGGGGGGGGGTGGGGAGGACAGGCTGCGGGACACGCTGGGCGGCTTCATGCCCACGGCCGTGTGCCGCCACGACGCCGCCGCCGACCTCATCCACCTCTACGCCCACACGCGCACCTTCTTCGCACACCACGTGAGACCTTTCTCCTTCCCCCTCCTCCTCTGCTCGTGCCTGCCGCCCGCTCTCTGCTGGCGCACGCCTCTCGTATGCCTCTCCCCCTCTCAGGCCGTCTCTTAATGGCGGTGCATCGTTGCGCGCCTGTCAGAGTTGGAGCGGTTCACTTTGCCAACGTACTGTTTGTAGGCACACGGCGCCAGCCACATGAACAACGCAGCGGAAGCTCTTTGCTGTGCTTTGAGCGCCTGCTTGTGGAAGATGTGTGCGTGCGGCCGGTGAGGGTTCAGCTCCGCTCTTGTTATGCGTCGCAGCTGGAGCCGTTAAGAACGCATCGGGGTCAGAGTCTGTGCGAGATCCTAGTCGTCGGCTGCGTAACTTTCTCCTCCTGGTGGATTGTGATTGCAACTTTGAGTATGGGCCAGTGGGAATGATGAGCTACACGGGGCCCTCAACGATCCAGCAGGCTTCTTCATTCCTCCTCCTCTCCAGCTCTTGCAGAGCCTGGCTATCCCTTCTCACATGCGTTTTACTAATTTGTCATTGCTTGTCACTGGTCCTTTCACCCCACCCTCTCTTTAGCTGTGCAGATCTCAGCAGATAGCTCAGGACCCACCTCCACGCAGTCACCCTCCCCCGATTTACCTGCGCTCAGACCAACAGCTAGACTTGCATGACTGTGCGCACATGCACGCATATGCACGCACACATACACACACAAAATCGTGCATGCTGCACAGTTGCATTGACAAGCTTGCTAATTCGCCAGGCCACCCCGCCCGCCCGCCCGCCCGCCACGTGTCGCTCTGTCCGTGCAGGAGTACGACTCGTTCTGCTCGCCATCGCTCACCATCCTGGCGTCAGACCTCGGCCGCTGCCCGCTGCAGAGCACAGAGGGCAGCCACCTGGCGCAGGGCGAGCAGGAGTGGAGCAAGTTTTATGACAAGGACCACATCGCAGGGCAGCTGCTGAACTGGTTTAAGCAGACGATGCTGGACCCGGGCAAGGCGCTGCCGGCGGCCCGGCGCGGGTGCCTGCTCCTGCCGGATCCATCGTCGTGCTACAGCAAGAGCCTGCAGCAGCCCATCCAGCGCGGCTACGGGTCCAAGCAGCGCACCGACATGTGGAACAAATTGGTGAGCCGACAACAGAGCCGCCCGCCGCTGCCGTCGCTTCCGGCACTGCCGCTGCTGCTGCTGCTCCCGGCGGCGGCCCGTCTGGCTTTTCTGGGGTGGTTGTGTGTCCCTGCTGTGCACGGAGTGAGCTGCGTGTCCGTGTCGTACTTCTTCTGCCCCTGAGCCGATTGTGGTATGCGTCAAAGGCTGCGTGCATGCATTCACTCGAGTGAGAGTAGGGGTTCATGTGGCTCCTGACTGTTGTTCTCCGCTCTGCAGGAGCTGTGTGTGTTGCTTTTGTGCTCCTGTGTCCGTCGTGATGTGCCCGCGGTGACGCACACGCATTTACTCACTTGGGGGGGGTATGTGGACATTTATTCTGAGTTCTGCAGGAGCTGAAGCCGCAAAAGTGGTGGCCAAAAGCAGGAGACCGCGACAACTCGTTCTGGGAGTTCAAGAACCGGGGCTTGTACGGCAGCCCCATGCTAGACGCAATAATCAACAGCCAGGCGCTCGACCCTGAGATGCTGAGCTGGCTGCGCACCCGCCACGTGGCCTTTGTAGGCCCGTACGATACCAGCTAACAGGGGGCACACACACGCCGCAAGTGAATGTAGATGAACGCCACGCGCGTGCGACCCTCGGAGCAAGAGCAAGTAGAGAGGGAGCGAGGAGAAAGATGGATCAGTTGTTTCTTAGATGTACGTTGAGAGTTGACGGGGTGTGGCCGTGCTAGTGATCGGGCTCCTCTCACGCTTTCTGAAAAATACACTGTGGCAGCTGCTTTGAAGGGGGGGGTGGGGAGGGAAATAACAGGTCTTCTTTTAACAATTTGATGTCCTTTCTTATGAGTAGCGACGTGGGGCACTGGCTGGCAGCGTGCTCGATAGCGACGGCAGTGGATGTATTCCTGCCGTTTGGCAAATGTAGGGTAAATAGTGGGCATGCCCAGGCCAGCATATTTTGCGCTCATTCCTGCTGCATCTAGAAGGAGACGGGTCGCGTACGTAGTTGGAGTAGTTCTGCCCGTGCTGCTAGCACCGTAGTAGATAAGGGAGATAGTCGGGTGGGAGGTGTTGTCACGATAACCCGCGGCAAAGTATGGCAGTGTATGTAGGGCCTACTCTAGCACCTCTACCTTTGTAGTCGTTTTTTTTACCCGTAATGCATTGTCATCAATTTCCTGGTTTTTTTTCTGAAAGGAAGAAGTCCAACAAACCAGTACTTGGGTTACTCTATGCATAGAAAACCTTTTGGGACATGTGTTGTTATACGCTCAAATTGTGGGGCTCTTGAGACTTTTTGTTCTTACAATGACTAGGTACATGGGTACTTACACACATCATGGCAATATGTGGGAAGTATGCATGAAGTATTCCAAGTTTGATTAACTTCTCTTGGTTGGGTAATGAAAAACAAAGATTGTGCACGTACTATTCTTGGAACATACCCAGCTATAGGTCCTTTCACGCCTTCATAAGGCCTGAATTTAGTGAACAAAGTCCTCAATATGAGCTAAGACATCATACAAGTTACAGCGTGTATGCATGTAATTTCCATCTTGCCTGGGTACATTTGGCTTGAAGAATGTGCTTGGATAGCATATTCTGATTGTGGAGCTCACATCCTCCTTGAGGAGGTTGCCTCCCTACCTACTCGCAACTTCTGATACATATATTTTCCAGAACTATGAGTGTGGCCTCTTTTCAGATTTAGTCCTCATTAATGGGTTTTCTCCCAAGTCTTGCACCCGTAGCAATTTCGGAAAAAGACCTCAAAGCATCGAAAAGCGTGACAAAGCCACAAATCAAGTCAAGCAAATGTAGAGTTGGGGTGATGTTGGCACCTAAGGCAAACCGTCCCCAGTTACCAGTTTGGTTCGGAGAGTTGGTTGTCACTAGACTGCTTTCAACAGAAGCAACACTAGGAGTAGGAAGCCTTGAAGACCAGCACAATAAGATTACAACCATTATGTAAAGTACAGATCAAGAAAGACAATAAAAAGCTCAAGCGAAAGAGCAGGAGCTGGCAACCTCCATTGGTCTTGCCCCTCATTGTGCTGGGTACGTGGAAAATCGACTATAACCAGGTTACTGTCACCATAGCAATATTTGACAATGTGAGATATAATCACACATGTTAGTTGTGATGGGCTATTTTCTGAATGTTTTAAACTAGCAATTGTGCACTTGCATTTCCTTTATGCTGCGCCATTGCAGCAGGTGTTTAAGCTGCTGTGTCTACCCACCCACCCAACCCACCTGCACTTGTGTACAGTTCTATGGGTGGTACGAGCAGCATAAGCCATTTGGTGTTGCATTCACATCACTATTGGGTGACAGGATTGATCATATTTTTAGGGATACGCAGTTGACCCATTCTTTTTTAGGTTACGCAGTTGACCCACGCATATACATCAGGCTCATTCATTACTGCATTCTTCTGCGATATACAACATGCATAATTGCTCCGCGTCCTAATTTGATAAGTTGTTCAAGATACTACATAGCACGATGGAGAAATAGATCTCCGTCAGATCGCAATGGACCTTTACTGCGCTGTTTGTCTTATCTAGTCACCATAGGAACGCGCGCTGCCTTCATCATACAGTATCCTAGTATCTGCGGTGCAGCGTGTGACTGCCCACCTGCTATAACACAATATTACGCTACAATTTATGTCTTCTGACACTATGCTCTCTAGACTCAGGCTTAACTTGAGACTTTCTTGTAAATCTTTCGAAAATATTGACGAAGTAAAAGTTTAGTGCATTATGTGCCTATGAGAAGTGACACTTCACAGTATATAAACTTCACAGTATATAAACTTGCACGACATGAGGTAATGGAATGCTCAAATTTGCAGCTTCTAGAACAATTGCTTCATTTTCACTAACTATTGATAATTATTGATAACTGTTGTAACTATTGATACGTATGGCGGTGAATGTTTCAACACAAATTGTCAACTTGAAGGTTTGCGACATTTCAGTTTGACAAGTGTTCAAATTTAATCGATTTCACACGTGTTGTGTTTCATCGACAAACAAAATCCTCATAAGGCTTCTCTTTGCAAAGAAGCCTCATTGCAGCAGGAAGGTAGCTGCTACACATACCCACCCACCCACCCCTCTCACCTTCCACTCCACTGGGAGAGGCACGAGGCAGGCAATGAAGTTGGTGCTAGCAATAGTCTTAGCCATGCACAATAGTGTGGTTGTTGTTGTTAGTGTTACAATATGTTTTGTCGATTGGCAGTAACCAACGGCGGCGATTCGACGGACAACCTCAACACAGCAAGAGTGCAGTTGCCAATCCATAGTGTTGTTTAGGAGTTGGAATATAGTTGTCTTCACCTTTTGTATTGTTCTTAATTAGTCAAGTACAGATAAGCGTAGCAGCATGTAGGAAAGGACTAGACAAGAACAGATGCACAATTTATAGCATACTACTACATACTACTTCTCACCTTTTTTCTTTCAAAATCAGGCAATTTGAACACAAATTGTCAAATTATGCTGTTTTGGCACGCACAGCATTGCTTGTTCAAATCCACCTTGAAGCAGAGCTGGAGCCTGGATGTCAAGCATATTCTACAGGGACTAGCCATCTGCATGCTTGACAAAATGGATAAAGGCAATTTGCTCTTTCGACGAGAACTGTAAGCTTTTCTGGACCTTGCACCCAAGCGTCAGGTTTAGAAATCCAACTGAGCTCAAAGTAGATCAGCCATTTTTCTTTCACTTTCTTAAACTCAAATTAAAAATTATATAGCAGAATTGTTGGCAGTAAAGTATGCTAGATGCAGCCCAAGACTCACAGAGAAAATTGTTGATATTTCACAATTGCTTGCTGGAACAAAAAGCAAGCCTTTAACATGAGATGATCCAGTCCTACCAAAAACCTTGGCTTAATATAAGCCTGCCTACTTCCCAGAAAAAAACTGCCTACATATACGTGCATCAGCTCCCTGATGTTTATTGGTTCATTACCCTGGAGAACAGTTTAATACGGTAGCAATCCACACAAACGGTGCTGTGTGCTAGCCCTTACTAACATTCGTTCAATCATAAAGACGTGTACCTACATCATAACGGAAAAGATGTCTCACAACACATGGTAAAGCCCTGTGGGATGATGCAGCAATGACTTTGTCACCCTTTGTCATGTGAAGCCGTAATAAACGTGGTGAAGTGAACATGCCCCAAGAGCAGTTTAGGCTGCCACTTGGGCAGGTAGGGTCTTCACAAAGTCAGCCAGCTCTACGACAGTGACTTCGCCGCCGTCCACACCTGAGACCAACACTGTCTGGGTGATGCCAACAAAGAGCCCTGCAGGAAATCCACAACATAGTACACTTGTGTCATAAATACACGTCAGTCGTAAGGGACTGCTCCCTCCTGAATAACGGCCACATGGGCCATCAAACTTGTGACAAAACAAACCAACCACAACCCAATCTCAATAAAGTGCAATATCGGCTTCCTACTGACGCCAGACTCCAGTAATAACTGTCACCATGTGAAAAATTGGCCACACTCATATCTCCTACATCTGGACGCACGCTTGAGAAATCCTGAATGCCTTACCATTCTCAATGACACCTGGGATCATATTGATTTGCTGTTCCAGAGCTGCTGCGTCCTCGATGCCAGGGAAGCTGCAGAAAAGGAATCAGAAGACATACAAACTATGAGAACAATGGAGGAGCTTTAACTGCATACTGTCCCGCCCCCAGCCCCCCGCACCCAAACTACCCTCCATAATGAGAGGTTTAATCCTGTCATATATAACGCATCTGGGGCTTGATATACGGCTCATGCCCTACAAAGGCTTTCTGAATACATGACCCTAAACCCCTTTCTAAAAGCGTGGTTGGTTCGACGCACCAATAAAGCCCCGTTGCCCCCCCTGTAGCCACGTCACTAGTGCCCCCTATTCCTCCTCTTACCCGACACAAAGGTAAAACGCACGCTCGCCTCTTAAAGCCACGGACCCTTCCTTTCTCCACACATAAAAAGCTCCCCAACTAAAGTTGGTCCACCGTAAATCTTGAATGCTTTTTTGTGGAATGTACATACAATACAGGTAGACTGCACGACAATGATATTAAGCTCGATATTGACATTAACTGGTGATTGATACCCGTCTACTGCCGATAGGAGGAAGCTGAGGCACAAGGAATTGGACCAAACTGGTATATGATTATGATCAAGCAGTTTCCAACATTGTAGTTCTTTGCTCAAACCAGAAGCTATTTACTGTCCATCATATGCCATCTATGAAGGCAAACCTAACCGCTGCAACGCCACGCGCGTTCCTCTTTCTCTTGACCCAGTTAAAGTCGGGCATGCTTTGCGATTTACTCTGCTGGTCTCCATTCATACGTCTGCTTAGGCATCAAAACGATGGGGCTAGATTTTGCTGTTAGACATTCCCCAACAACAAGCCTGCCATCAGGCCTTGCCCACTCCCACCCCCCCCGCCCACCTTCCCCCTCATGGCCGCTGGACACCTTGACTCGTTTGGCCACTTCAAAGGGTATGGTTCACAGTACCTCCAGTGCCCCCTCCTAATGGCTCCACCAAGGTCGAAGGGACTCGAGTGCATCCCCCAAACCTTCCATCTTGAATTTTAAAAAGACTAAGCTAATTATAATTCTCTATATAGATTGGTATACAGTAGATGTTTTTCCCCATATGTGTGGTATCTTCCTGTCCCAACTGATCCAAGGCCAGTGCAAAGGCCTCGCACAGCTACTGCCACCAACGACTCTGGAATAAAAACTGACAGAAGACAAATTCCAGTGATCCCCAGGAGCATACCTGACATCCACAATCATGTTTCCAAGGTCTGTAATAACAGGTCCGTCCTTCTTGAGAGCACTCCGAATTTCAGGTGCTGCCAAAAGAAAGACAGCAAGCTAAAAAATATACTTCAGCAGCTATTGAAAACACCAAGAACATTCTCTTGACAGAGCCAGGCAAACTGGCGCAAATGAAAGGCTATCTATGGCTACTAAGACTGGTAGACCAACAATTTTGTCACCTTCCCCCCTCTGCCTTTGAACTGTAGATTTTGCACCCATACAGGATAGTGCCTTAACCTTAGTCGAGATAACATCATATAGATTCTTCAATACTCCTCCAACCCCCTGCTGCTCCAATCCTGGGTTTATTATTCATCTCCCTAGATTCTCCATTAATAGCGCAATCCCATTCTCAGGAGCAGTCAGCACTGAAGATACTTTTGTGATGGGAAAGAAGAGAGACTTACATCCACCAATGGCCACAAGCGCACGCACAACAGGAGAGATGGCATATGGAAGCACCTCCACCTGCAGGCAAAATCAGAACATTGGGCACGTCAAACTGACAAGCAGGGGTAACATACCCCTAATAGCATGTGATTTGCAATAGCTGGATTGCCATCCTGTGGATCTGTTTGTATCCCATATGAGCAACAGGAAATGAGTATATATTGTAAATCACAAGCATAGACTTGGTGTGGGCATATCAACAGTACTTGCTCATCAGACAACCGCAGGAGAATGCTCTAATACTTATAAGGCGACGGCTTCTTCAAAAAGTCCTCTACTTCCCTTACCCCGTCGGTCCCAACATTATTACTTCCTGTCTGGGTAACCCCCGCTTCGTGCATACTAGGAACAAGAAGTATACAAGATCCATTCTCATCAAGGTTGGACCTTAAATTGCAATTTAAATTGCAACACAGTTGAACATTTAAGCAAGTATCATTTTGACTTGCCATGTTCCTTTGATGCAAAACATTCACCACAGAAATATAGCAGCTGTCTCCTCCTTCTCTGGCTCTTGCTATTGACACCTTGTGAAGGATTGCACCATTCCTCCCACACGAGCAGATAAGAGGACAGTAAGACAAAGTTTCTCTTGGCTTTCATATAAAGGTGACATTAAACAATGCAAGTTGTTTGCATAATGCATGGAGTCATTCTCAAGCGAGGCCAACTTACAGCTACGGGGGTTGACAGACCAAGCTTCGATACAACTTTAGACTGGTCCACGATAATGACTGTATTCTTAGCTATGGTGTCCACCACCTGCCAGGAACGCAGAAGGATCATCACCAAGAAGTCCCAGAGATTTTTGCAAGCTTCGTCCTTCAAGACAAAAATTTGTACATCATAAATTCCAAACTCATCAACGATCACACTTCTCAACAATCTTGTCTGCAATGTTGCCCATATTGACTACTGCCCAGCCTGACCCCTATTCAATCTACACCTCATAATCCGTCCAAGTTCTAAGCCAGTGTATGAGGCTTACCTTCTCCATTGTATGTGCCGCACCACCTCCCTGTACAAGGTGTACGAAGAAAATGTGTCAGCAATCTACGAAATAAGGAGGGGGGCAAAGTTCATGATAGACACCAGGATGCTGCACCATAATTATGCTCCTTTTCTTCCCAATCTGCTGTGCCTTTGTACCCCTCGAATGTGCGAAGAGTGTGCCCTTGCTCCGTCTAATCTGCATGCTGGCATTAAATGCGCATTTCTTACTGTGCACAGACAACTAATGCAGCGCTCATCGCCTGTTGGGCTGAACTTCCTCGTAAAAACTGGTCTTGCTTGTGCAAGTATGTTACCACCATCAAGCTTGTTCCATAGTAAGCACAGTTGCAGAAGGACTCACTTTAATGAGGTTCATGTTGGCATCAACTTCATCTGCTCCATCAATAGCAATATCAACGTGGTTCACGTCATTCAAGTCGACCTGCAGCCTCACTCAACACCCTCAAAGCTCGTCAATAATTTGGCTAATTTAGCTTGATCAGAGAACTTGTATCATGGATCAGGAGCTATTTACAAAATGTGTAACAAGCTGCCATTATAGGAGTGCACTATTGACTTAGTGAACACGTTATCAGGTAATTTTTTTTGGAGAGCACATTTGAGACATATTCAGACAGGAAGTATCAACTCAGCTAGTATAGCGTACAACATTTTCATATACTACAGAAACAGGCCCTCCAGGTCTTAATAGACTATCTCAACAATATCAAAAGGCTCGTCTTCTAAACATAGAAACATATGATTTCAATAGAGGAGGCATACCGTTTTCACTCCAAACTGACGTGCCAAAACTCTTGCCTGGTAGCTCGTCGCAATACCAACAACGTCTTTCAACTGCTCATAACAGATGAGAGCAAAAATAAGGCACATTACCCCCACCCCTTCCCCATCCCCCCTCCCCCCTCGTTCGAGAGGTCACAAGCACAGACTGGCTGATTGATGTTCGTAGAAAAACAATGCTGGAAGGGCAGGAAAAATGGAGATGCCCCCCCGGAAAGTTGCGAAGAAAGGCTTCATTCTCACCTTTCCAGCAGTGATACGCTTTCCAAGCTCTTCAATGGCCATGCACGCTGTGCTTCCGGTCCCAAGCCCAACTACCATGCCAGGCTGAACTAACTCTGCGGCCCTCTTGGCCACAGCCCTCTTCATGTCGTCCTGCAGCTTGGGATCAAGGGTTGCTGCACAAGTCCGACATATTGGAAGGCGTCAAGCCCTGCTACACAAATGTTACGAAGACACACGAGCGAGACGCAGACTTGCTTCTTTCATAGAAGTCAGACATGCCCGATGCTTCTATAGGCTGTAACTGTCTGCACTAAAGCAAGAAGCCTGCAAAAAAAGCGCCCGGCTTTTCCTCTCTTGTCTTGGGAATCAACCAAAAGATCGAGGCAGACTTACAGGCTGCAGGCACACCGTTGTCAGCGGCCACTATGGCAAGCTGCTTCCTGCTCACGGCCTTCACCGAGGAGAGGGACGCTTTGGCAGTGAGAGCATGACCATTGACCTCGGATTTGCCAAAGCTAATCGCAGCGTAACGCGATGCGTCTGACTTTGAAGATGCGATTTGGGAGGAAGACCTCTGGACCGGAACCGCAGCCAAGATGTGCTGTGCGACAATGGTGGCCATGATTTATATTTCCCACTCACAGAGAACGATATGTTGAAGATAAATATACTTGAAGGGACAAGGAAGAAACGAGAGGTCGGAACCGGCGGGAGGTGTCTATAAGTCTCAGTCAAGGTCTCGTATTGATCCACAAGTAACAAAGAAGGTTAGCAACGGTGGTGCAGTCACGGATGCAGGAGCTACAAAGCGGAAGATGTTCTTTCCAGTTCCCTTTTCACTTGCCAGCTAGCTACCCAAACTGCGAGCAGAACAAGATATGTGCACGGCAGGCGAGATGAAAGCAGCCCAGTACCGAAACCCGGGGTGGCCCGAGGGGTTTTCCATTCGTCCCCGTCCTTGTATCGATGGGGCCATCTAGGACGAGTTTAGGACCTTTTGGCACCAATTGGGACCAGACTGGCTCGATAGTTGTGGTAAGCACCGACGTGGCACGTGCAACGCAGAACATGGAGTCATATATATTGCTAAATATCGTCGCCGCGCAACTTTCGTTTCCCGGATCCTGGGACTGCCCGCAACCAGCCTGCACGGAGCAGCAGGAAGCAGCAAGGAGCAGCAGGGAGTGTGCGTTCGCTGCCAAGCTGTCACCCGGCCTGGTGTGAAGCAGCTGTGCGCAAGTCTAGGGAGCCAACTCTAGCACCTAGATGCTGGAAGCAATATGCTCACTGCTCAGACCATGCCCCAATGCACCCCAACGTGCCCAACCATGCCCTTTATATTATGTTCAGGCAGTAGATGTAGTACGGCAGTTGATCATCAACCTAGCGGCGCTAGATGCAGCGACGTCCCAGATTGCTTTAGACCACTTTAGACGCTCCGGGGTGGTCCGAGCCGCCGCTCGCCGTCGAACCAAGAATGCGGGGCTAGCTTTCAAATATTTCATCGTAAATGCAATTCACTCATAACCGGTCCGCCTCTCATTGGTAAGGATCTGGCCTCTGAAACATCGGGGGTCGCCATTGGGACTGGCTCCCATTGCTTGCCATCATCCGCCATGCGGATTGTTATAATAACGTAGTTTATCGCAGACCATTCATCGAACGTTGACATTATTTCACATTCATAAAACGAGAAGATTACACGGTCTAAAACATCTAAAACTCACCTTTTGATTTACCTCTCTTAATAAACACAATTAATATGGCCGCCACACAGTCGTCAGCATCGGAGTGGCGCAGTGGAAGCGTGGAGGGCCCATAACCCTCAGGTCCGAGGATCGAAACCTCGCTCCGATAATTTGTAGCTTCTGGTTATTGGACCATCTTTTACAGCGACCGATTTTCGGACCGGAACATACACAATTAATAGTCTTTTAGCTCAGGTCATGTAAGCTTTATATAGTGCATCCGAAATTATCCTCAGTCTTAAGTGCGACCAATCCTTGGATCTAAGTATTCAGTGCATTGTGTTCATCTCCATACAACCTTACATGAGCTTAAGTGCCTTTTAAGCTCAAGTCATGTAGATAGCTTGATAAGCCATCAGAAGTAACCCAAAGTTCAAAGGTCGTTCCAGTCTTGTTTTCTGTTGCTCGACGTGCAAATCAAGATGTTCTTTTGGTGCAACATGACATCCAAATCGGGACCTTCATTCTCTGAAAGACTTCAATAAGACGCCTCACGTAAAACTTGTGAAGAGAGAAGCAGTAAACCACCTAAGATTCGAGTGTTTCGCTGAAGAGAAAGAGGCGTAATTTATGGAGGAATTATGGCGTTCGACCACGGGCGAGACGCATCACAGCGCCACATATAACGCTTTCATATTGACCAATCAGGTTCTACACGTTTTTGCGCTGCGAACAAACGGCATCCAACATACGTACGCATAAGAACGAGCAAAATCTACATCATTGAGCAAAAGGGCTACCTCGATGTGATTTCAATCATCCGCGACCTCGCGGACAGGTGCGGGTGGTATTCTGTTCAGAAACTGTGAGAAGACAAGAGTCTCTAATGTCAACTTTTACTCTTTTCGATTCTTACAAGCTGCCTCCAAGGGGAATTTTGCTGCTTCTTGATGATGGCAGGCTGCCTCCCTGGAGTCTTCTGGCTTCTAGGAGAGAGACTTGGAGCTGGTCCAAGATGCAGGTTGGCGGCATGGATGCGTTTCAGCTTCCTCTGAACTTTGTCAAGGTACTGCGCCGCCACCCAACCATTCTCTCAATCTGGATATCCTTTCCACTTGATGAGATACTGTTGTTACCTCCCAAAATTAATATTAGCCAATATGTCTTCCACTTCATACTCCAAATGATCATGCACTATTGTTGGGGATGGTAGGGTTGTCACTCGTCCTGGAAACTTGTCGTCTGGTTGCTCATGTGGCTTGAATAGAGAAATATGTGACATTGGGTCGATGTGCATGGTCTCGGGGATCTCTAGCTTGAAAGCAACGAGGTTGACTTGGTGGATAATCTTGAATGGTCCCAAATACTTGGGAGAGAACTTGCTTCCGGCAGGCCTGTTGTTCACGGAAATGTTCTTGGATGAGACTAACACCTTGTCACCCACTTTATATGAAATTTCTCTTATAGACCAGTTTGCCACTCTTGCTTGAGCATCTTGCGCTTGTTGTAAAGCTTTCTTGGTTGCTGCAAGGGCTTCTTCTAATGTCTTCAAAGAATCTGCAGCTGCAGGTACTTCATTATGGCCAACCGTGAAGCTCAGTGGCGTGGTTGGATGAAAGCCATAGTTGAGGAAGAATGGTGACTCTTGGGTAGAGGCCTGCGGGATGTTGTTGTAGGCAAACTCCACGAGAGTCAAGTACATGTCCCAGTCTACCTCTAGAGTAGACACATAGGCTCTTAGAGAGGTCTTCAGGGTACGAAACATATGCTCTGTTCGTCTATCTGATTACGGGTGGTTGGCAGTGGACATATTCAGCGATGTACCCATGTTGTAGTGATTTGAGTTATTATATATTAGTTCGCATATATTTTAATGTTTTCAAATATATTTGGAGTAGTATTGTGTGGAGTCAAGTGTGAATAGGTACTCTAGTAACTTGGTTCATGTCCTTTGAACCTTCCAAGGCATTTTCGAAGTTAGAGGAAAGACCTAGAAGAACTCCATGTGGCAAAAGTCAGATGTGCCATTTTTAGGTCAAAAGGACATGTGTACATTATTCTAGAAAGAGGTGGCAAGTTTTGGGATGTGTTGGGTGCCAACACATCAACATACAC
>WELA01002985.1:146099-156837 GCA_009602735.1 Mesotaenium endlicherianum
CTCTCTCTCTCTCTCTCTCTCTCTCTCTCTCTCTCTTGTACGTGTGTATTTGTTTTCTTGGAGTCTTGCAGGTGCATTCCATACAGTAGTCTAATAGTTCAACATTTTGTAGAATCATGGCGGGCATTATCACAAGGCTGAAGGAAGACAAAGTCATGTTTCCTTGTTTGCGTGTATTAGATGGGTGGTATGGCGAATCACGCGTGAATCTTGTGAAGAAACAGAGGGTGTTTAGAGGTATAGTACGTAAGCAAGTGGGAACATCTATGGAGTCAAAGGATGCCCAAGTGCATGATGCTGGTAGCATGGAAGAGGAAGATGACCTTATCATTGGCAATGCTTCCTCATATGCCTTGGATAGCTATTTACTTCCTTGTACTCTGACTAATGAGCAAACAAGAGCTGAACGACGTAATCAGCTGCAGGAAGAGAATTGGGCAAGCATACGAGGACAGCTTGCAGATATGGCCATTGACTTTAGCCCCTGCCTCTCTAAAATTTACTTTGCCATGAAGTTTAAGCATCAGAAACTGTTGCAAAAACGCCTGCGGGCATATGAGCCAACGTGCCCCACGTGTAAGACTAAAGAGAAGAGCTTCCTTACCTCAAGGGCTGACATGGCTAAGGTCATACATATTACTCAAATGTATGTCTTTTACATGAACATTCCGTCATGGCATTGCAAGCGTTGTGATTTTCAGTTCAACCCTCATCCCATTTTCATAGGCGCATTCCCCACTAGTCCAAAGTGGGCAATGAACCTGCATAGTGTACCATCCACGCAGACGGCGGTTTGGATAGATATCCACCTTCCGAAGGTCCTTGTTGTGCTCACTCGCCATGCGCCTAAACTTTCGATTCAGGCCTTTAGTGAGAGCATGAGAGAAATCCATGACTTACATGTTCCTGATGCTTCCATTCCCGTCATTACAAGTGACAGGTTCAGGAAACTTCTTAGTAAGTCCTCGGAAGAGTGGGGTCTTGTTGAGCACCATCTTCGTAATATGCAAAATTTAGGTGTTGAGGACTGTGAGAAGGGGCTATTTGGAGTTTGTGGAGGTTGTCACAAGGCTGGGACAGAAGTTGATCGCAATCTGAAGCCTATACACTCTCCCTATGGAGATGCGTGTTTTAAGGTACCTTTATTACAAGCGGCAGGCACGGCATCTACTACCATCGCTCCTCGCATAATGCAGCGGCTTGTTCTTGATACACGCACGCGGGACTTTATGGACCTCGACTTGAACAGCTGTAATGCAGGTATAGATTGCTGCCTTTGTTGGCATTCTTTTATATATTTTAAGCATTTATCATTATACACAATTTTTTTGAGGTTATGTATTGTGAGGATTCACTTTTTCTCAAGAAAGAGTCATATGTCCTTGTACTTGCGACCGTTATAGGGTTGTAACTCACAACTGTGTCAATCTTTTTGGCAGGTGAACAGGTGTGTAATGACTTCAACGTTGATCGTGCGCTTGCAAGGTCTTCACAGAAGTATGCCATTACTGCACTAGGGGCAGTTCTCTGCCGTCACTGATTTGTGATACTAGCTTCTAATCTTTTTACTGGGGAGCGCTATGGGTACATGACGCAGTTGCTTGATATTATCATCTGTGAGAACAACACTCCGGTGAAGTATTTCTGGTATGATATAGCTTGTAGGTACAAGGTTCACTTTGCCAAGTGGCTTAAGAGCCATCCTGACCCGATAGTGAAAGTGTTGGCTGAAATTTTCGAGTTCATAGTTCCTACCTGGCATATAAATGCACACAATGGTCAATGCCAGGCTACAAATTCAGTGCGACAGTTCGAGGGTGCAGGTAGGGGTGCTGGCAAGCCCCCTGAGCAACTTTGGGCCTTCATAGGAAAGTTTGGAGCCTTGCTTCAGTATCGTATTAGAGCAGGGCGTCTTGACTTCCTAGAGATACTCTTTGAGATCTGGAATGAGATCAGAGCTGCTGCTCTTCCACAGCTCCTCGTTGACATGTATGAACGAGCTGAAGCGCAAATAGCAGAAGGAGAAAAATCAAAGAAAAACATTGAGGCGGAGGCAACGGCTGCAGGATATGATTTGGCAAAGGTGCGTTAAGCTTTACATTTATAAGTGTGTGCTTTAAAATGGCCATGTGCGTGTGTGCGTGCATGTTGAGTTGGTAAGACGTGCTTACCTCCTGTGGGAGTCTTGGGCTTGGGTGGCTTTGCTTTTGCTGTTAACTTGTGGATAATTGCGCATGAAGCAAGAAAGGTAAGCGTCATGCGTGTGCCTTTGTTGTCAATGGGCAGCAGCCTGCCACGTGTCAGCATGTTTTCTAGTTGACCAATATGACGCTGCCAGGTGTCCATATGCGCATGTGACAAGCTGCATGCCCGCGCGCGCTTGAGGTTGGACACGAGCTCAGAGCTGCCTCAGCAGCAGCTGCTGTCCGACGTTGGGCGCGTATGTGTGCGCGCCCGACATCGAACAGCAGCGCAGGGCTGCTGTCCGAAGTTGAGCGCTCTCGGGCACGCGGCGACAAGCCTGCGCTGCTGCCCGACGTCGGGCGCGTGTGCGACGCTTTCATATGTGTGCGCGTCAGGCTATGTTGGACAATTGTTGGGTTCCAGGCTGCCTTGTGTCTTTGTCTTGATGTCCGTATTGTCGAATATGCTCTCTCTCCCTTCTCTCTCTCTCTCTCTCTCTCTCTCTCTCTCTCTCTCTCTCTCTCTCTCTCTCTCTCTGTGGGTGGGCTAAGCAACACCATGTATGTATCGACCTGTTATTTAGGCTGCAGGTTGCCATGTGTATCTGTTTCTCTGTGCTGCTGCGTGCGCCCAACAGCAGGTCGTTAGGTAACCGGCTGTTTCATGTCACCGTGTCTCCTGGTCACGCCATGTGGCTCTGTTTAGGAATAGTCATGTGTGTGCATGCCTAGGTTGTTGCTTGCTTTTTGAGTAAGCCGTGTGGGGCTACCAAGCAGGGCCATGTGTGCGCATTTGGTATTGTGAAGCATCAGGCTGCCGTGTGCCTGTGCCTGTGTGCTTCATTGTCACGCCATGTTGCGCTTGCGATGCTGGCCGTATGCGCATGCAATTTGTGTTTAGGGAATGTGTCATGTACAGGTGGGCTTGACCAAGGGCCAATTTTGTGTTTGACTTGCCACATTTATGACGTTGACTTGTACAGGATCTGCCGGAAGCGCCTCGTCCTCGGGCGTCACCATTGGCCACGTGGACAATTGAGTATCTTCGAGCTCTTCTCCAACAGGTGGTCATAGAGGAGCATTTGAGGGGTAACTTGCCGGCGTGTAAGTTGGTCTTTGGGCAGGCCAACTCACGGGAGTTTAACAAGCTTGATACAAAGAATGCGACTCGAGTTGAGAAGAAGCTTGTTGACCTTGAAGATCTGCACAAGAAGGAGATCGGAGTAGGACCTGATGGCAAAGTTGTACGGTGGGCCAAGTCTTCACATATCCTCCACACCCATAGTGAGATGCTTCAGAGCCATGAAATGAACTTGATGATGGATAAGATTGAACTGCTTACCTCAGATATAGTGTCTACTAGGCATTTGCAAGGCAAGATGGGTTCGAATAGACCTCATGAAAAGAGAAGGTTGCACAAGAAGGCTCAGAAGTTGCGGAGTGATGTAGAGGAGGTATTTGAAAACCTCAAAGAATGGAATAGGCACGATACTTCTCTCCCATGCGAGTCATGCAAGGAAGGGCCTAGAAGGATCCAGTCTGCTCTTTTGCAAAGTTGGGATCTTGGGGTACTTTGTGAAGGTAAATATCCATGGAGTGAGGAAGGGTTGCTGTTGTCAACGCTTGAACCTGATAGGAGATTGCAAGCGCGACATAGAAGAGCAAAAGCAGAGATTGCTAGAGGTAGAGAAGAGACTGTATTAGTGCAAGAGGAGGCAAGCTTGACTGTTGAGCTATATGCTAAGCAGATACTTGCCTTGCAAAAGAGATTGCACGAGGTAGACTTGGTGTTGCAAGATCGAGAGAGAGGAGTACACGCTCATGCCACCCATGATTTGACTTCTGAGCGCGCTGCTGGAGTTGCGTTCCTTGTAAGCCGGCGCTTGACTATACTTAGGCGCAACCATGCTGCTGCAGTACGGGCCTGCGCTATTGTTGGTGGTAAATCTTCCACTGAGTTCATGTCGGAGGCTTGTGCCGACCCTGTAGAAGTTAGTATAGCTGATGAGGAAGATATGGTAGTGGAGGAAGAATGGAGTGATATGAGGATGAAGCATGTTAGCCATAGTGATAGTTTACGCCATTGCTCCAATTTATTTGTCACAAGTTTTCGGCGTTGGTGTGAACAACTCAATTTCTTGCTATAATATCTTCATGTTCTCTATGTTGCCTCCTTTGATGTTGTTTGTGCACAACTCGCATGTCTAAAGTCCACATTAAATTACAGCAATATGCATAATGGCTAGAACAGGGCATAAGTTCTTGATATGTGTGTTTTCATTTATTGCATAAAATTCATTAACATACAACCTTATGAGCTATAATTGTCTTTTCTTTCTCCTTGAGTAGTAGATAGTAAACTGTGGATATGGGCTTGCAACCAGTTTCAAGCCGACAAAAATGACGAGTTCGATTCTATCTTTCTTCTACTTGTCATTGAAAAGAGTTGTATTTGTTGAGTTGCGGCTTTCTCTAATTTGCTATGCTGATAATTGAGTTGGTGGGTTGCCTCCACATGTTCACCTTATGTCTCATGCAATTAGGTACCAAAGGCATTATAGCACACATGATAGGCTTCTTAGTGTCGCCCGCTTCAGCCAAAGCAATTGAGTTTCTTTTTCACACTTGGGGTCCTGCCTGCTGCTTGTCGTGATGGAGTAGTGATGTGCACCTTGCATGTTTGTCGACGTTCTTGAAGGTGTTACATAACATACAACTTGGACCCCAATGCCAACTTCTATTTCAACTTGCCACCAAATTAGAGCACAAACTGGATCAAATACTGCGATCCTTAGATTATTGGGCCAAGTTGAAAGTGAAGTTATTGAAACTTCTGATCACTTCATATTGCAATTTCTTTGTGCAGTAGTCTTTGTCTAGCAACCAAAAATACTGTGAAGCACTCAAGCTGCACAAGATAAGTATTGCACATAAGCTAGCTGACAAGATATGTAACTTGACAAGCAACGTTGAAAACNTGTAAGTTGACAAGCAACGTTGAAAACTTGCACCAAGAACAAATTTATTGATTCATCAAACCTGACAACCTTTTGCAACTCGAAACCTGGCTTACATAGACACAACAGCTTATGAGCTGCCACCTAGCCATTCTTCGCACTCTCTCTTAAGCACCCAAGCACACTTTGTGTAATGGAAAGCAACAGCAAATGTGGAAAGTAGCATATAAGACTTGTTTCAGCGTGGTGGAAAAGAGGGAAATGCTGTAAGGGAAAATAATCAAAGCATAAGAAGTGAACATGTTTCACAAGCGCGCATATCATGCCTGGAAAGACTACACGAGAAAGACTACACACAAAGTGTAAGGAGGGGCAATATCACCTTCCAAGGACATGTCAGAATAAAGTGTCCACTAAAATTAAATTGCATAATAAATACAATACAATAGACTTTAGACCGCATACAAATTGTCTGCAGAATCCTGTGCAAGGCCCCTATTGTGCAACTCCTCTTGAACATAGGCAGCTAGGTTGTCATTGTAGGCCTTCTTGACTTCCTTCAACGCTTTTAATAGTACCTTCTTGGCATCATCTTCTACCATGCCTTTGTTGACAGAAACTTTAACATGCTTACTTTGCACATAACTTTCCCACCCACCTTGTTGTGTGAACTGCACACAAACATGCAAAAGTTTCACTAAAATTGAAACTACTTACAATAGGTAGAAAAGAAGATAGTGCAACGAACGTGAATGCGCATGCTAACCACTCACATGATTGATTCAGCTATAGAAGAAAAGGGCAAATANGGCACATACTTTTTGTTGACCGCCAGCTTCAAGGACCGCAGTAGCCAATAACCCGTAATTGAGGGTGACATTTGCAACTCGCTTCCGTTTCAGAAGTTGCTTGCCAATTGTGAATAAAAATTCCTCCACAGTCTTCTTCTTCACGAGGAGCGGATCTCGAGTGCGTTTTGTACCTACCAAGCAACATGAAGCATATGCATCAGTACTGAAGGAAACACACAAAACGTCTGTCGTATGTGACAACGGTATAAAGAAATATATGCGCCTTTGTGCGACAAAAGCTGTGGACATCATTCGCAAAACCAAGAAGAGCACCACGTAAGGACATACCAATAATTGTGAACTCAGCTGCTTGGTCAGGCACTGCTGTCGCTTGCTCTGCAATCGCATGCCTTGCTGCCGCCTGCTGACTCTTGTCCACTATTGTTTGCTCCGCTTCCTCCGACTTCATTGTTGCTACCGCTTGCTCCCCATTGGCTAGCTCCCCACCCGCTAGCTCCCTTGTTGCCGACGAGTGCTCTGCTGCTGCTGCCACTTGCTCTGCTGTTGCTTGCTGAGCTGCCGCTTCTTGCTCCACTGCCACCTGCTCAGCTACCGCTCCTGCTTGCTCCCCGGCTGCTTTCTCCGCCGTTGCTGCCGCTTGCTCTGCTGCTGCTGTCGCTCGCTCTGCTAGTGCTTGCTGAGCTGCCGCTTCTTGCTCTATTGCCACCTGCTCCGCTGCCGCTGCTGCTTGCTCCCTTGCCGCTTTTTCCGCCGCTGCTGTCGCTTCCTCTACTCCTGCAGCTGCTGCTGCTGCCGCTTCCTCTGCTCCAGCAGCCGCTGCTGCTTGCTCCGCAGTTGCGGCTGCCCGCTTCTTAGTCACTCTACTACCACTTGCTTCATTGCCGCTTGCTCCGTACTTCTCTATGTACGCTTCGCTTTGCTCTACTGTGAAGAAGGTGTGCCTAGTATAAGGACATTCTCCAGGCCACCCAATTAGTTCTCGTACTTTACGACATGCTTCATGGTCACCATTAGCAACAGACTTACAAACGTCCTTGGAACAAAACTTAGTCTCATCCTTGGATATTTCGCCCGTTTTAATTGCACGCTTTATCTTTGGCTGTACAACTGAGTTGTGCAGGGGCCTGCACTGGTCCCTCAACTGAGAGCTTAGTGGGACTTGGGTGGGTGGCCTACTTCCCTTCCTACCTTCTTTGCTACCGATTGTACTTTGCGGCTTAGGTTCTACCCAAGTTGCACTTTGCCTTGTGAGCACGCTGAAGTTGCACTTTTGCAACTTCTATGTCAAAGAAGCGTTTCCCCATACCCCCTAAAGAGTTTTAACTCTGGACTATCTAGGACATTTGAAGTCCTCATGCAGGTCAAGTCGTTATTGGGTCCAACCATAAACACAATAGCTCGTACACCTAACTTGAAGGATTTTAGCTCAATTGACATGTCATTTAACTTTTTCCAAATGACTGTCCGTCGCTTCAAATACATGTTCCCATAATTAGTGGCAAAAGGCTTCTCACCCATCTCTCCCTCTGTAGCTATCACACGCACACCAATCTTTTTTGCTTGTGTATTATGCACTGCATGTCCTAAAGCTCCATCCTCACGCACACTTTCACATCGCGTGTCACCCGCCTTCCCTCCCAACCCGCCATTCAGTGTGTCTCCCCCTCTATCGTCACTCACAGCACCACTTATGTGAGGGTCAGTCACGAACTCCGCCATATAAGAGATTCTGACAATACTTTAATTGCCTGCCATAAGAGTGTACACTCCCATGAGAGAGGGAGAGAGGGAGGGAGGGAAGGAGGGAGGGAGGGAGGGAGAAAGAGAGACAAAGCGGAGGGAGACAGGGAGGAAGAGAGAGAGAGAGAGAAAGAGAGAGAGAGAAGGGGGGGGAGGTGGGGGAGAAAGAGATAAGATTAAACACGCACACACGCACACACGCACGCACACACACGCACACACACGCGCACACACACGCGCACACACACACACACACACACACACATGAGAAGCAACTAGACCCACACAAACAGGCGCCCACACAAAGACACGCAAATACGTACACACAGTCACGCACAACAACTCGAGGGGGGGAGTGGGCTGCCCCCCCGCACGAGGCCGTGTGCTGTTGCTGACCGCGGGCCGACCAAGGCCAGCAGCAGCAGCAGCAGCAGCAGCAGCGAGTAGCAGCAAGGAAGCACCCCCCCACCTTGAAGTCGCGCACTTGCATGCAAAAGCCCCACGCACCCACGCGCCCTCCACGCTCTCCAGAAACTCGCGGGCTGTCGCCTTGGACGTGAAGCGCGGCTGCCGCCTCACCAAAACCTGCTCGCACGACAGCCAAGGCGCGCTGGCCCCTAGGCCTGAGCCCTTTGCTTTGGGTCCTGGGGGCATCCGTGTTGCCTGGTCGGGTCTCAAAAGCGCCAGCCAAGGCGCGTATGGGCCCAAGGACTGAGTTTTGGGTATCGGGTGTACATGCGCTGCCTGATCAAGTCCTGCGCGCGCGGCGGCAGAGGCTCGGCTCGGCATGGTCAGCGCGGCAGAGGCTCAGCTCCGCTTGGGTCAGCCGGATCAACAAATTAAGGTTTGCAGTTTGGGGCCCAAAGTTAAGGTTTTGGATGTAAAATTTTGGCCCGAGGGCTTAGGCGCTGCCTCACCTCGCCAAGTGCTGCGCACGCAGGGGGGCTCGGCCTAGGTGAAAGGACTCGAGCTACAACTTTCTCGCTTCGTGTTTGGAGTTTCGGGTTACCAGAGTTAAGAGTTGCATATAAGGGTGCTGGGTATAGGTGTCTGCAGCCAGGGCTTATGGGCAAAAAATGTGGGCCGAGGATTCAAGGAAAAAGAGATTGGGTTGAAGGTGCTCCTTCTCCAAGTCCAATACACGACAGCTAATGCATAACGCCGGGGGCTAGCGGTGAAAGGGGCAAAGTGCCCTAGTGGAAGCGTAGTGACTCACGAGGAAAGGAACTAGTTGCCATCATACTAGAGAGTGCAGCGGCATATCACTAACAAAGCTTAGGAAAATTACTCAACATTTTGAGTAGCAAGAAACTGCTCACAAATGATGTAGGATGAAAGGCCTTGTCATTACAAACCCGTAGAAATTTACAGAAGTGAAAACTGATAAGAAACAAAGAAGTTATGCCTATTTATAATTTTCTGCCTAAGTGCTCCTCCCTAGGAGGAAGCTACGGATTTTCCTAAGTGTTCGTCAAATCGTCCCTTCCAGAATATTTGTGAGTAAGCCAGATCAGTCTAATCTGACGTGTCGGGCCGAATTGACGTCCACATACATGCATCGACATTACTAGAATATTCTATCTTAGACGCGCTAGGCTAAACCGAAACTTCTAGGTAAATCGACCTAGTCGGCACTCCGCGTCAACCGAACTTACGTGAAGGTTCGAGTTCATTCTAACGGGCCAGATCGCTCGACGCTGTCGGTCAATCCGGCGGTCGCGCTCACCGCGAATTGAGGACAGTCGTCAACCGACCTCAAAACTAATAAAACTTCGGAAAGCCATAACTCTCTCAGTACTTGACCAAATTCGATGAACTTTATATCAAAATGACCACAAAAATGCACTCTACACTACTATATAATCAAAACATACTTTCATGAAACTCAAAAATGCACTTTATAAACCTATGACCTTACATCATCCCCCTCCTCAAGATGCGACGTCCTCGACGCATTCTGCAGATAACGTCTCAACTTACTCTTACAATGAGTCAAGTTTGCCGATGGCTCCCAAGTGTTGTCGTCCGCATGGTAGCCTTTCCACTTGACCAGATACTCTTGGACAAATCGTTGACCTCGCTTGACTCGTCAATCGCCGACAATCGCCTTCACTTCACACTCCAATACATCATCGATCTCGACCGGTGGTGGCGGTGTAGGTAGTCGTCCTGGATGTCCTTCATTCGGGTCAACGTATGGCCGTAGACAACTGACATGGAACACATCATGGATACGCCAGCCTGAAGGAAGTTCCAACTTGTAGGCCACTGGATTCACCTGCTTGAGCACTACAAAGGGACCTGTAAACCGTGCCCGCAGTTTCCTCTTGCCTGTGAAAGGTAGGTTCTCTGTGGACAAGAGTACTTTGTCGCCCACATGGAATGTCACTTCCCTCCTGTGCTTGTTAGCATGCTTGACCTGCTCTTCCTGTGCCTTCCGAATACACGTCTTCGCCATATCCCAAGTCTTGGCCATCTGCTCCATAAAAGCTTGTGTAGTAGGAACCTGAGTCTCCTTGGCCTTCTTCAACAAGATGTTCCCTGGATGATATACTTCTCTCCCATAAACCATAGCGAATGGTGACTGCTTGGTGGATCCCTGCATGCTGTTGTTGTAGGCAAACTCCAATCCTGGCAACTTCTTGTCCCACTCTGAAGGGTCCTCCATAGTGAAACTCCTGAGCACCTCTTGCAGAGTTCTGTTGAGCCTCTCACTCTGCCCGTCTGTCTGAGGGTGATAGGAAGTGCTCATACTCAGCTTGGTCCCCATCAAAGTAAACAATGACCGCCAAAAGTTGCTAGTAAACCTTGGATCTCGATCTGAAACAATCACCTTCAGCAACCCATGTAGCCTAAAAATATGATCAAAGAATAGCGTTGCCACATCTGCTGCCGTAGAAGTCTCCTTCATGGAAATGAAGTGAGCCATCTTGCTGAGTCTGTCAGACACTACCCATACTGCATCGTGCCCTTGACCACTGACTGGTAACGATGTGATGAAGTCCATAGCAATCTGCTCTTAAGGATACTCTGGAATAGGCAGGGG
>WELA01002985.1:196307-210837 GCA_009602735.1 Mesotaenium endlicherianum
GGGGGGGGGGGCAGGTCGGTCGTTGCCAGAGTTTACGAGTATTAGAAGTTTTCATCAAGTGGCGGCATGCGTCTCCAATAGCCCACACACAGTGCGGGAGAAGGGGGGTGGATCTCACCACACGCGTTGCGCTCTTGTTCTGACGCAGTCGCCCGCCAAATGCCATGTGTCAGGTGCTAGTTGCCACGGACGTGATGCCGGCAGTCCCCTTCCGGCTGGATTCCATCTATATGGCAGCCGTCCTCGTGCTCGCTGGCGCGCAAGCGCTCCTGTCAGTCCGCCGGCGCTTTCGAACAGCGGCTCGGAACGCTCTCCTGGTGCGCTTCCGCTGCCTGCTCGCCCCACCCCCCCTCCTTTCGTCCTTCATGCATGTCGATCACACATTCACTTGTGGACGCGTGTGCGCGTGGGCACACACACACACACACACGCACACACACACACACACGCATGCACACGCGCGCACACACGCACACACACACGCACGTGCGTGCGCGTACGCTCGCGCATACACATGGGGTGCATTGTCGGTACGTATGTGTGTCTGCTTCACTGCAAGTGACACACGGCTGACGGCTGAGAGCCTCCGAGGTGGCGCACAGGTGCGGTCTGCTTTTGTACGCGACACGCGCGCAAGAGCCATGGCAAGCAGCTGGTGCTGTGGCTCTGGATAGCTGTCGAGATCGACGTCGTGAATCTCTTACTTTGCTGCTTGCTTGCCGTAAATTGCCTCAATGGAGATGTCCAAGGAGAGTGGGCTGGGTACACATCGTCTTAAGCAAAAGGAAATGGCAGATATGTTGTGATGCTCCTCTGGAGCTGCAGGACTGAGTGAAAGAGGAGTTATGTAGGTGTGAGCCCTTTGCGCACATGCTTATCCTTGTTGTTGTCTGTAAGCATAGAAGCAGACAAATACATGCATGCACACGTTTTTATGCACACGTATGCACACGCGTGTGCTTACCTGTTGATGCCCTTGTGTGTCTGAGTGCAACTTTGTTGGAAACACATGAGCCTGTGTTTGTATGTTGAAGCTCACTCTTGCTCAATTTCATCCTCTCTCCTCTCTCGCAAGTGCTCGCAAGCGCGTTGCTGAATCCACAGTATGTGGGATGTTTTGTTGTGCGTTCAATGTTTGCAGGTCTGCGGACTTCTAGATCTGCTGCTACTGGCATCTGATGCGACTACCATACTTTCTGGGAGGCACGAGCACAAGTATGTAACCCACGTGAGGGTTCCCCTTGGCGTGCTCTCTCTCCTTAACCTTATTCTCGTCATAGCACTGCTTTACTTCATCGAGATTAGACTGGTTCTCGAAGTAGCTGCTAGGAAGTATGTGTCGACGCCGCTAGAAGAGACTATCTCGAGGCTGAGCATCACCCTGCAGTCCCAGCAGAGTGATGGCGAAAGGCCTTGATGTCTTCGTCTAGACAAGTGTACCAGGATCTGATGCCGATGCTGAAGATGGTAGAGGATGGTAAAGACTTGATTGATATGTTGATGTAGGACTAGGGTCTGTGGTAGTATCGTAATCGATCAAGACACGGACTATTGATCGGACAGTTAAGTGTCAATGTTGGTTGCAGTCGAGGACTTTGTAGGCTAGGTTAGTGGTTGCTTAAAAGAATAATTTGATGTCAAGTCTAAACAATGGCTGCAATAAATTAGAATAGCAAGCACCTGCAGCAGATGCTTAATTGCCATCAATGTGAATAAGCAGGGCTTTTCCCTGGAAAGCTTTGAGGCAATAAACGATGTGAAGAACAGAAGAAGTCAGTACTTTCTCACGGTTGTGTTAAATCAGGCAATACTGTGTAACAATCATTAGTGAACTGTTGGTTCCGATTTTACAGCAATGCTATGAGCTTGCTTAGAGTAACTCACCATTGTCTAGGACACCTTTGACGACTGAAAACTGCTTCCAGGAGTGAGCACAACAAATTCTGAGTTTTTAGATCAATTTCAATTTGGCTGCTAACGCTTCTGCATATCCTGCTTGTAAGGTGAGAGAGATTGCACAGTGAGTGAGCTATTGCTGTGAGGATACAGGGCAGAAATGACAACGTGTAGAAGTGATATTGTTTTATTATGTATCCTCCCTTTACTTAGGTATCATACAACCTTGCCTTGCACTTCCAAAGGCACTTTAAAGTGATTCCCGATACTTTATTTGTCACTCTACGTAGGCATTGATTCTAAGGAATGACTTTATGCGGTATTGACGAGCAATAACTTTCCTACTCGCTACTCTCGCAAAATAACCGGGTTTAAGTGTACCAGTCAATTAAAACTTAGGCTTTTTGTACAGTTGCAGAACATATAGCACAGCATGCATCCATGATCCTCGGATGGAAACAAATAGCACCTAAAGTGATCGCACAGAGATAAAACGATATTTATCAGATGGACTCCACAGCGCAGCTGCATCTAGCTAGCTGCACAAGAGGTCTCGAAATTCATGATTCTTTTTTTTGTCAATCCGCAGAAAGAGGATGTGTAAGCTTGAGGACGCGCACGCTCTGCTTACATGTGTGAAGGTTCATGGTTGCATGGAGCATACAGTACTGGTAAGTCAGACTTAAGTTACTTAGCAATACCTGCGAAGTACGTGAGCCAATCTTAGGTACGTTGACCAAGTTAAAGTTGCAAAGCATGCAATCATCAAACATGCACATGGATCGATTCTTTGTATAGCAGCTTAACGAGTGCCTCAATGTCACGTGGTGAACTGGGTGCTTCACAGGTAAGTTTCTTGAGCAATAATTATGGCATCTGTTTTCTTTAATATGTTCATGAACAGGCCGGCCAAGTATTGCAACTCTCCGGTCAATCGGCTTTCATGGTTTTTGAAATGTATGCCTACTTTCTATCAAATGCTGCTTCAAATTAGAGCTCGCACAAATTACCAGAGAGCAAGAACTTGTGTGCTTTTCCTTGTTGGGAGACAATTCTTGCACTTACTTTTCACTTAATCGAGTCCTGCTGTTTTGTAATATAGCTCGCACCAAATGCCCGAGAGTAAGAGCTGCGTGTAATTTTTTTGGTGAAAGAAAGTCTCTTGAGACTGGATCTCAATAATCGAGTCGCGCATCCTGTACAGTACAGTCAATTCATTGCTCTCTGATACAAAAGAGGGACCTTAAACTACAGCCAAGCACAATTACCAGCTAGCTAGCGCAGGTCAAGGGCGTCACCAGTTGCATCCGGCCATTAACAATCTGCAACTATGGAGGTAGGATACAGCCAAGCAGCTTCATCCATCCAGTCCTTTGTGTGCAGCTCCGGCTGGCTTGGCCTCTCGCCAACACCTGGCAGTTTCAGCATGCAACTGCAGGCACGCTCGAAATTGGAAGCAGTTGGCAGCTGCCATGCGGCAAGAACTCATCGCTGCAGCGCAGCAGGTGCAATGGGCTTTCTTTCCCCGTCTTCCTCACGGAATTCGACAGATCAATCGCCCGCGGGTGGCAGCTACAACCGCCATGTCAGCATGCATGTCAGCAAGGATGGTCTTTCACCGTCCAAAAGCTTCAGGCTCTATGCAGCCAGGTCAGCACTTGCCGTTCACGGCAGAGGTGAATATTTGCAAGGCCAGAGTCTTGCGCACTCTCAGTGCTGCCGCCACTCTGCCTGCAGCAGCCTGCTGCGGACTTCTACTGACTATAAGAAACAGGGGGGAAGTTTTTTCTGCTCAGAAGCCGCCAGGTGTCGTGTCAAGAAGCTAAGCCCTGGCACGGTAGCTGCTGCTCACAACTGCTGGCTGGCAGATGCTCTGCAGCGCCACCTCATCCATCCGCTTCTCACGAGGAGGCAACAGCTGTCAGTCCCTGGGCTTGACAGCAGCCTTGCAGTCTGCAGGGACACCTTCAACCCCAAAGCCTCATCCGCTTCAGAGTCCTCCTCCGGCTCCCCGCCGGCTTCTTCTTCTCCTCCCCCTCTGCGCACGCCTTTCCCGTCCCCTCCTCCGCCGAGGTTTCTGCCTCTCTCCCCTCCACCTCCTCCGTCGTTATCCCCGTCACCCTCGCTCCATTCATTGCCTCTCCCTGTTCCTTCTTCATCTGCATCGTCTCTTTCAGACCCGTCTTCGACCCCGTCCTCCCCCTCCTCCTCGTCCACCACGTCTTCCTCCTCCTCCTCCTCCCCGTCCTCCTCTTCCTCCCTCTCCTCCTCTTCCGCCTCTTACACCTCCTCTTCCTCTTCTTTTTCCTCCTCATTCGTGGATTCCACTTCTCTCCCACCCAGCAATGTACCTGGAGACCTGGATGGTGCATTTGAGTCGGGGGAGGTACGCTTTGGGGTGCCCCCTGGCACCGAGGTGCATGCATCTGCTGCAGGTCAAGGTCCGCTCTCCCGCACGCCTCTGTCCACGCCGCAGGTGCATGCATCTGCGACGCATGTGCCCTCCTCCATGCAGCCCAGCATGCCTGCGGCCCTGGAGCACGCGTCCGCCGATGTCTCTTCATATAGCGGCGCTGACGCCACCCCTCGCATCAGTGACACGGCCGCTGACAACAACAGTGACATTCCGGGCTCGTCGAGTTACGCACCAGCACACGCAGCACGTGAGCCCCAGAGGAGGGGAGGCCGGCACGAAACCCTCGACACCTGGCTCCTCCACAGGGAGCATCAGGACAGCAGCCTGGAGCTGCCGCAGCAGCGGGGGCTGGAGCAGGCGCCACACGTGCAAGTGCTGCAGAAGAGTGGGGGCTCTGCCCAACTGATGGGCTCCGGAGCCACTTCTGGCGCGAGGGGTGGGGAGACAAATGGGGAAAGCGGGCCCCGCACGGGCCTGCGCCTTCGTCGCCCCCCACCGTCAGATCCGCATCCGAGGGCGGCAGGCAAGCCCCCCGATCCGCCCACGACGTTCCTGGACTCCCACCTAGACCTTCTGACGAATGAGAACTCGGGGGAGCTCCTGGGGCTGCTTGGCCACTCCGGGAGCCTTCCGAAGGCAACGGAGGGCGAGCGGCAGCAGCAACCCGAAGAGCGGCAGCAAAAGCAGCAGCGGCGGCGGCAGCTAGCGGATGGCGAGAAGCGGAGGAGCCATCGGGCGCCTCATGTTGCACACGGAGACTCCGCACCAGCCTTGACCGTTGCCATTTCTGAAGGGAAGCAGGAGGAGGAGCAGGAGCAGAAGCAGGAGGAGCAGGAGAAGGAGCGGGAGCATGAGCAGCAGTGGCAGGAGCAGGAGTGGCAGGGACAGGGGCTGGGGCAGGAGGATGGGCAGGAGGAGTGGGAGGAGCAGGGGCAGGGGCAGGGGCACAATGAGGAGCAGGACGTGCTGGAGCAGGAGGAGCAAGGGCAGGGGCAGGGCCAGGGCCAGGGGCAGTGGCAGGAGGAGGGAGGCAGCATGTCAGAGAGGAGCTCGCCGATCTTGGCCCAAGAGGGGGCGGCGAGCCCCACACGAGGCGCCGTGAGTAGGCACAGGCTGCCGGCGTGGGCGGAGCGGGAGCTCGAGGAGATGGCGGCACCATCCCTGTTCTCCTACGTGGCGGCGCCACCATCCTCCCACGTGGCGGCGCCACAGGAGAAGAAGCGCTCCAGCGCCGCTCCTCGCGAGTTTGGCTCCTCCAGCCCGGCGCGGCAGCAGGCGTCCCATAAGAAGGGCAAGAAGTCAACGCAGGCGCACTCTCAGAGAACCACCGAGGGCTCTCCTTCCCCTCCTCCTCCCCCTTTTCCCGGGACTGATGCTGGGACTCCTTCAGGGCATGCGCTTGAGGAGCCCGTGGGTTTGTCCCTTTCCTCTGAGAATGAGGCAGGCAAGGCTGCGGGGAGAGGCGGGCATGTGGGCGGCGAGGGCAGCCCAGAAGCACCTGCCGAGCGTGCGCCTGCAGGAGCAGCAGCAGCTGCAGCAGCAGGAGGAGTAGGAGGAGGAGCAGGGGTTGTTGGACCTGTAGTGTTGACATTGGCAGAGGCAGTGACGGAGGCAGTGGCAGAGGCAGTGTCAGAGGCAGAGGGGGAGGAGGAGGAGGAAGAGGGGGAGGACAAGGGGGAGACGCACGTGGCGGCGGAAGAAGCAAGAGGTGGTGGACAGGGAGAGGGAGCTGAGGAGGGCGAAAGGGAAGAGGCTCCCTTTTCTCCTCCTCATTCGCATCTACGGGCGGCCAATGTGGAGGCGGCCTCTTCTGCCTCTGCTCCTCATGCAGCTGCTGCTGCGCCGGCCCCGGCTGCTGCTGGTGGAGCTGCTGCTGCTGGTGGTGGTGATGATGCTCCTTCTGAGCTTGCTGCGGTTGCAGCGGCAAGGTGGGTGGGGGTACAGGGAGGGCCTGCTGTTGCACGTGTCGTGTGCAGTATATGTACGCATACATATTGCAAATACAGATATGTCTATATTTGTACTCGTACATAGGCACATAAGGATATATCTAATAAATGTACGTATAGACATCCATACATATGTGGATGAATATGTCTCTATACGTGTTCACATATTTTGTGTAATTACTCTTAGGTAAATGAAGGTGACATTTATGGCACTTGGCCATGAAATATTTCGACCTCTAGACATTCGATTGCTCACTCATTGGATCACGTCTGGTGCGCCCAAACTAAAGTGGTCCACAAATAACTGTGTCCGGTATACCTGGTCCGCCAGATCAATATCGAGTGACCGAAATTGACAGCAACATATATGTGGAGTGGCGCGTAGGAAAAGGTGCCCTGAAGTGGCCCTTCAGACCCCACGAGAGAAGTGTAAGTCAGGCCCTGCCTGGGGGATGTTTTTTCTGGCTGCACGCGATTTTCCCTGCCGCTGCTGCTGCCAGTAAATACTTATATTTATAAAATGGAAAAGAATTTGAATGGAAATAAAATAATAAAAAACAGAAAACCCTTCCCCGCTGAGCGCAGGCGCGACGCCGAGCCCAGCCCTCGGCGAGAGACCGACGAGCCGGCTCCCCAAGTGGAGCTGGGCCCAATTATGGAGCCGGAGCCGGAGCCGGAGCCGAAGATGGAGCCGCAGGCGAAATTTGCCAACGTGATTTTGGCCCGGCCGCGGGATGTCGCGGCCCGCCCCAAGAGAACCAGGGTCCCCGGCCTGCCCAGGGCCACGAAGGGAACGCTTGTGAAGAGGGTGGCGAGGTCCATGGGGTGCTCCCGGGAGAAGGCCAGGAAAGCCTTCAACGCCACCGTGACAGCTGTCCAGGAGGAGATCAGCGAGGGCAAGCGCGTCGTCATCACAGGCTTTGGCACCTTCTCCAAGCACGAGGTGAGCTTGCACCGGCATGCGGGGGCACGCGCTCACGTGCACCTGTCGGACACATGCCTCTGTGTGCGTGAGAGAGCGCGCCCCTGTCGAATGCACGCCCCTGCGTGCGTGTGCGTGTGCATGTGCGTGTGCGTATGCGTGTGTATGTTTGTGCGTCTGTGTGTGCATGTGTGCGCGTGCGTGCATGCAATCGCGTGCATTCGTGCGTGTGTTTGCGTGTGTTCGTATACGTGTGCTCGTACGTGCGTGTGAGAGCGTGTGAAAGTGCGTGGTGCTACACTTCGCTGTCGTGCCGTATGCTGTATTCTTGCAGGCGCGTGTGCCCCAGCGCACATGCAGAGCACATGCCACGCGTGGCGGAGCAGCCGTTGAGTCGCTTGTGGGAGCAGTCAAATCACGCAGTCAGTCTTCTTTTTGGAAGTTCAATGGGATATGCATAAGCTCAGTCCCTGCTTATCCATTTTGACCAAAGTCACTCACATCACATCACAATCGTTGCATTGCGTCAAGCTGGAGGCAAGCATACTGCTGTTAGGAAAATACCATATCACATGTAAGCCGCGCGCTTGGCCCCTAGCTCAGCCGCACGGCTCACTCCCAACATGCTGCCATATCATAGTGGAACACAATTGGCATGCACATGGTGGTCCGGCCAGCCATGGCCACGTGTCGCGTCGAGGCTGGGGCTGGGTGGCTGGGTGGCTGGCTGGGTGGCTGGTGCGGGTCTGATCGTTGATGCCACATGGACCTTCTTTGACATGCTTGAGCATGGCTGCATAAGCTGACAGTTGGCATGCATGAGCGGGCCGGGCTTGGCGCTGACTTGTCTTTCTCTTGCATGCTGGCGGCGGCAGAGGCTGGTCCCCACTCTCGGTGCATTTCGAGCCAGATTGCTCCGATTGCACGCGCCCACGGACGGCCTCGGAGACACTGACTTCAGCCCGCCAGGTGCGGACGCATCTGGACAGGATGCAGATGCAGGTGCACCTGGACGCACGCACGGGGCAGGTGCAGGTGCAGGTGCGGAGCGAGCATCTGGCACTGCTGGTGCAGAGGGCGGAAGGGGAGGGGGAGGGGGAGGGGGAGGAAGAGAGAGAGGGGGAAGCTGAGGGTGCAGCTGCGGAGGTCAAGTTTGACGAGAAGCGCATCGTGCCCCCCACTCCTGCTGCTAATTCTGCTGCTGCTGCTGCTCCCAGGGCTGCGATTGGCGGCACCAATGGCTCTGCAGCAAGTGGACCTGCCCCGGGTGAGACCTATGCGGAGATGGCCAACAAGAAGGCATCTGCAGACTCCAAGGGGAGCCTCGGCGCCGATCCTCGTGCGGCAGAGGGTGGAGCAGCAACAGCTGCAGTCTCAGTGCCACCAGCCAGGGCGGCAGGGGGAGCTGGTGCGACACCAGGCGCAGCTGCAGCTGTGCTGCCACGTGGTGGCCAGGAGGGGGGGAAGGGGGTGGGGGCAGGCTCGGCTGCACACCACCCACCGGTGAGTTACGCGGACGCAGTGGTGCACTCGGAAGAGGAGGAGGCTCTCTCGGATGGTGGGGGTGGCAAAGGCAAGATAAGCAATGGCAGCAGCTTTCCTGTTGACGATGAGGTGGCGCCTGAGGTGGCGGCTGGCGCAGCTCCCCCGGGGTCATATGCCGAAGCTGTGCTGCAGCCGAAGGACGAGGAAGCGAACAATGGCCAGGGGGCGGCACAAATGACAGCCAGCAAGGAAGAGAACAAGGAAGATGGAGAAGGAGCGGGGGGGGGAAAGGCTGGGGAGATGCAGGTGCAAGAGGGCGGCGGGAAGCCTTCCACTGGGGGAGGAGGCTTGGCAGCGCCTGCAGCAGGGAAGAAGGGGAAGAAAGGTAAGAAGGGGAAGGGAGGAGGAGGAGGAGGAGCTGCTAAGGGGGAGCAGCTGCCTGCCTCCCAAGAGGGACAAGAGGAGGAGCAAGCAGGCAAGGAGAAGAAGCAGACATCGAGGGCGACACCTGGCAGGGCGCAGGTGACTGCCAGGCCATACGTGCCTGCCTTGAATGTAAGTTGGGGATTACCTTATTTCTCCATGCTCTTCGGACATCCCCCCTGGTCCCCTCCTCACCTGCCCCCCTGCCGTCTCGCTCTCCCTCGCTCTCGCAGGCCGGTGCAAGCATGAGCTGGCTCTTGGAATGCAGGCTGCAATTGGCCTGCAGCACGAGGAATGTGTGCTGCTGCTGCTGCTGCTGCGTGTCTTCGTTGCTCATGCTGGTATCCGTGCCCGGTGCTCCAACTCTCTCGTGTCTCTGCCTGTGCGGTGCAGCCTCGTGCTGAGAGCCACGTGGCGCCGCGCAGACCTGCCAGCCACTCCTGAGGATCGCTCTGTGAAGCCGCCATGGCTGTACGCACTCTAGCACGCTCGAGCATGGGACTCAAAAGTGGTCTCTGCTCTGTCTCTCACGGCTCCTCGTCGTGGAGGCCTCTACTTTTGTGTCCAGTCGTTCTTGTCCTGTACAGAATCCTCAGAATACTACTCACGTGTGTGATGATTGGAATTGGACGGAGAGTGACTCTGCTGGGCAATAGAAAGGCCGGTGATTGGCTTCATGTGAAAGCTTGATCTGTTTGAATCCCGTGTTTAGTGCACATCCTCGGAGTAGACAGAATGGAGGGCTTGGCTATAACATACTCCGACGTGTGCCTCTCCATACATGCTTTACTTAAATTGTTCTCATTCTATTTTGTGTTGGTTCATAATTAATCAACTGTGCCGTGCATAAGAACCAGTGATTTGACATTTTGCGTCTCAAATTCATCATCTGGGGAGCAAGATTTGGTGAGGGAAGTAAGAAAAAGGCGGGTAGAGATATGTATACCTACTTTTATAGGAACCTCAGTGGTGGGGAAATGCATGTAGAGTAGGAGGCAAACATCAAAGGATGCAGCAGATTGGCCAATCACAAAAGAAGAGCTCCTGACATAGAAAAGAGACCACCGGCACCTTAAATAAAAGAGACCCTGCCGGCCTGCACCAGCCAGAACATGGAAAGAAATCTGCTAGGTTTCCATATGGCCGCCTAAGTTGGAAGACAAGAATATGCACACTGCTCAGTGTGCTGCAACTAGCACTCTGTCAAATAAAGTTATGCTGTGCAGTAAAGGTCGACCTGCAGGAAAGACGCACCCCTGTAATCATTGATCGGTTAATCGCAGATCAAAATAGGAAATTAGCCAAGCTTGCTAACTTGCAAATGGCTAACCTGATGCAGGTTCGGATTCAATGTTTGACACATGCACATAACAATCTGATGTAAGTACTTGCCGATTGCCTATCTGTGCATACTCTTGTCGTAATTATTTTAGAGCTTTCGTGGCCGGCGGCAAGCAAGAAGCAAAAGAATTTGGCAAACCACAAGAAGACTAAACCCAATGCTTCTTGCAAGATAGCTTGGAAGCAGGATGAATCAGATGACATGTGAGCATGGAAACTTACAAAGCATATTGATCCAACTGAATGAACGGGTTTACCACCAAGCCTAGGTCGGTATTGGTGTCACAGTACAACCCACTCAAACCGAGCTCTGGGGTGAACTGCAAGAGTACGTGACTTGCAACTTAGACATCTGAAGCGTAAATTATAGATGGCCCTTACAGCTGCAACAGAATAGAAGAGATTTCCTCGCGTACCACGTTGGCACTGCCTCGCATCATTTCACTCGTACAGATGTCCCACATAGTATCCCATACTGCATGCTTCTTAGAGTTCAGGGAGTAGGGCCCGGCTGATGTGGGCCAATAAAATCAACTTTTTTTCTTCCAAATTTTCCAGGGTCGACAGTACAGCACTTCCTATATTGTTTACTCTTCACGTGTTTGTCAGCCTCCTCCTGAAGAGATAAGCCTGGCGCACCAGACAAACTCTATGGCCTGCTATGCCGGCTTCACCAGCCCACCACATGACCAACAAGGGGGTGCTAACCTCAATTTGCTCACATGCTCGTCTTCATATACCTCCGTATTTCTCTTCCTTCGAGGCCCTCCTCCCTCCTCTTCTTCATCTTTCTCCGACAGCCTTCCCCCGTCTTTCGTGTGGAACACTTTCTTCTTCCTCTTCCCAAGGAAGAATCGCAAATACACACTTGAGGTTTGTTACTGCGGCTGTGCAGCTCCCACGACAGACGGCTTCGCTGCTGCTGCCGCCATCAACTGGCGGACGCACGCCGTTGCGCTAGTCAAAAATTACCAACTGCCAGAGCGCAACCGTGCGCGATCATTACATCACATCACGGGTGGATTTCCTGCGACACCTCAAACTTGTTGAAGAACACGTACTGCATCTCTTGCAGCCACACCTGCCAAGAAGAGAAACCAAAACAGGATAATATCAACGTCTGATGAAAATGAAAGACTCAGAAAACAAAGAGAAGCGAAGAGAAGAAAAACGGCAAGCGCACACGACACGAAAAGACAGATGCCAGCTGTCGAGGGCCCAGTCAGGGAGCACCTGCACAAGGAAGGCCGAACACTCACGCACAAGACACACCAGCCGGGCCTCCTCCGTCACACGTGTGCGAGCGTGCGTGCGCGCGTTTGTGTGTGCGTACATGTGTGTGTATGCATCTGAGTTTATACAAGCTGGATATCCTCCGATAGGGGCCTGCTGCTTCTATAAGCACTTAGGAGCCTACAGTCCCAGCCACTGTAAGATGCAAATAACAGAATATGGGGGCCCGCACTCACGCTGCGAGCGACCGGGGAGCTCCCTTCCGCTTCTTCCTCAGATGGTGATAGTGCCTCTCAATGTGAATACAAACCAGACGAATGCTTGCCAGAAGAGCCCGGTGAGCTACGAGGAATTTGCAACTTCCTCATTTGCAGTTTCAAGAAAGCAGCCCCTGCGCGAGGAGTCCAGGAGCAGGGAGAAGAAAGAGAGCCCGCATGGGAGGCACCTGCGCTCGTCGGTCTTCGTCAGAGGCACTCAGGAGCATTGGGAGACAACAAACAAGATGCGCTTCAAGGTTGGGCTTAAGAGTGTATGTCAGAGGCAGGCGGGGCAAGGGGCGGCGTTGGGCGTGACAGGGTTGGTGCAGGGGTGGGGGTGCCGGTGAGTGGGGGTACCTCGTGGCGGAACTCGACGCGCATGTGGGGCACGTTTGTCTTGTGGATGTCGTTGCCGTCAGGCCCCTTCTTCCAGTAGTGGTCCCCCACCCAGTGCGCCTGCGCACCCAACCACAGAGCCATATCAGCAGTGCACAGCTGGCGTGCGTGTGAGCGTCCAATGACCCGCGCCTGAGTGCAATTTTCTCGCAGTGAGTGCGGGAAAAGGAAGGGGCAGGGGAAACGGGAGTATTTTTGTGGGATCAAGGACCTGCATGGTCAACTCTTATTTTTTGGAAATTTGAGAAACGTCCTTGGCCCTTTCCGACTCTCAAGAAGAGGCAAGAAGGGCAGAAAGGGCGGAGGGAGTTTGCTGCCGGACCAAGGACCTGGACGCAGAGAATCCGAGTAACAAAACAGAGGGTTGCCGGCCAGCCGCCTACTCCTGGGTTTGCTCCAAGCTGCCTGTGCGCAAGTTGGCAAGCAGAGAGGGGCACCGTCCACGTCCCTACAGACCCTCCTCTCTTCTCTCCCAAGAATCTAGAATGACCAGGAGCCAGCCTTTGATCTCCTCCGGGTGGGAGAGAGCACGCAAGCACAGCCAGGGCACCTCAGCAGAGCTACCCAGGGGGAATGCTTGCCATTTAGCAGAAACCAATGAAGCTCCTCTAATTATTTGGACCCATGCGCACACCCTGCCACGTTTGCAGATTGAGATCCAGGAAGAACAAATGCGAGAAGAAGTAGGCACGCATGGACTTATGTCCAGACACCAGGCACGCGCGGGAGCGGAGGAGGAGGACAAGGAGGAGGGGAGGAGGGAGAGGAGGATGAGGAGGAGCTGGGAAAGGAGCAGGAAGTGGGGTCGGGGGAAGAGAAGAGTTGGGGAAGGAGGGGGAGGAGGATGGGGAGGCAGACCGGAAACACGCACAATTTCCCCTACTGTGCACGCACCTTCATGGAGTGGGTGAAGCCCGACTGGTAGACGGAGTTGCGAGCGATTTCGCACAGGTCGCACGAGCTCAGCTTCCACACCTGCCAGGCCGCGGCCCGCCCCACCAGGGCACGACAGGGGGGGGGGTCAGCGCCGTGCTGGAGCAAGGATTCTCTCACAGGGACACACACATTGGCAAATGGCGTAAGGCTCTGCAGACTGATGGCAAGGCCCACCTCTGCATACCCCGCTCCTGGACAGTTGCGGCAGGCCTGCGCCAAGTTTCCTCTTTCTCCTTCCCTGTTCTACCGCTCGCATGCTGCAATCTTCACAACGCGCATGTGCATGCACGCGTGTGTGCATCCACGCATGGATGTGTAAGACTCTAGCCCCACAGCTGTTTCTCCCTCTCCCTCCGCCCCTCAAGCCGCCCGACTATTCCAGAGAGGATGTAGTCTCTACCTCGTCCTGTTCACCCCCTCTGCTTATTATCGCCATTCCACTCAAAGGAAACAAGGGTGAAAGACAGGGGGGGGGAGTAAGAGAGTAAGAGCAGGAGCAGACACGAAGCAGATGCAGAAGTGGAGGACGATGCATATCACCAGCAAGAGGAAAAGCAACAGAAAATGACGTCCAAACAGTATGGAGATATGCCCAACAGCAAGGGAGAGTGAGCTGAAGGTAGGAACACTAGTAGTACAAGCGCTTGTACAAGTATCAGGAGGATGAAGAAAGTAGGAGGTCCAATTGAACAACCAGAAGGGGGGAAGGGGGGGAGGTGGGGGGTGTTANCTCGACGAGGGGCTCCTTGGTGAGGTGGATCTGCAGCGGGTCGTCGGTGGACAGCGACACGTTCATGCCGCGCGAGAAGAACATGGGGAACGGGTTGCGGTGGTAGTCCAGGAACAGCGAGTTGTTGCTTAGCGGCGACATTGCCAGCCCGATCTGCAAAACACCCCTCCCCCCCCCCCCCCACAAGTCGCAGGCCCCCCCCAAAACAGGGTGTGACGCCAGCATCAGTACAGGTGCCCCAGACAACGCGCGAATGAAAATGTTGTTAGTCCAAGGCATCAAACATGCCCCATGACGTAACCCAAAGTGGATATGCGCATCCCCTTTCTGCGCGCTCATCTGGCACGGAGGGATCGCACACCAGCGACTCTCCTCCGCGGCTGTCCCTGCAGGCACCTCCCAGCACGCACCCATTCTTGCACGTGCCAATGTGCCCCCATGGGTCCGCAAACGTGCGCGCGCGCGTGTACGTGAGTGTGTGTCTGCGGTGCACGCGTGCGTGTCATGCGTGCATATGCCACAGTGCATTCTTAAGGGGAAGGGGGG
>WELA01002985.1:232001-245516 GCA_009602735.1 Mesotaenium endlicherianum
GGGGGGGGGGGGGTATCATGTGTGGCCTCTCTTAGCCTCTTGGCATCTTGTGATGTGGTGTGTTGTAGGCAGCAAGCACGCCGCCAAAGTAGTAGCAACCAGGCAGCCAACACTGCGGGCCTCCACCAGAGCCAAGCAGCCAGCCCATGAGGCCACGAGCCCGTGAGCACATGGAAACCGAATGTCTAGTGCTCATTCCTGGCTTCCCAAAGAGCGGGAGAAGCTGGACAAGGTGCGGCGAGGCTAGGCTCAGGCAGCATGCCCTGCAACGCCTCTGCCCTGGTATGCTGCGGCTCTGATGGTAGGCGTGCCGTGGTCCTAGCACGCTCTCTCTGTTGTTGATCGTGCGCGCGCCTATGGGGGGGCGTGGGAGGTGTGCAGCCAATGTGGTGCTAGAGGGGGCGGTGGAGCGCATTATCGTGGGCGAGCAGTACTGCGACCTGCCGCTGGGCCTCTACATCATCCGCGGCGAGAACCTCGTCCTCATTGGAGCCCTTGTACGTTGCTTGCCCCCCCTTGCCCTTGCCTTTGCCACACACCCTTCGGCCCCCCTCTTCCCCCTCCCCTCCCCCCACCTTCTCCTTGGCTCCCGCTCTCTCCTTCCCTCATTGCCCTTGCCACCTCTCCTTTCTGAGAGCGTGCGCCGCATCCTGCCTCTCTGGGTGCTGCCGGTCCTGCAGTCTTGGTGTGCCTTCCTTGACTTCTTTCTCTGCATCAGGCACACAATCCGCTTCAAGCTTTTGGCCCTGTGTGCGTGGCCTGCCCTGCGGGTCTTTTGCTCTCGCTCGCAGTCTGGTCGGTTGCCTGCAGCGGGGCCTTGGTCTGCTTGGCAAGCGGCACCATATGCCCCTGCTAGCACCAGCTGCCGCTTGCCGGAGGTTGGTATATTGCGACTGTGAGCCCTTGTATCCCCTCTCAGCCTCAGCTCTGCTGTGCAATGGGTGGTTTGATGTGAGCGGGGAAGCAGGATCCCACGGCGCAGGAGCTGCCGCCCAACATGGTGCAGGTCTCCGCCTCCGCCATCCGGAAGGTGGGGCAGGCCTCCAAGCCCCCCAGTCTCCCCCTGCTCCCTTCGTTTGTCGACACACTTGCTGTCATTTCGCAGTCAAATTTGGGATTGTTCCGAAAGTGGCTACTGTTTGCACGCTGCTGCTTTTGGGGACCTCACGTCTGCCTTGGCCTATTGTTGTAATTCTTCAATTCACGTGTTTGTGTACGAGTGTGTTTGTCTCTTTCTTTCTGTGTGTGTGTGTGTGTGTCTGTCTCTTCTCATTCCCAATGCCTCTGGCTACGTTGAGGGGGTGCAGGCACAGAAGGAGGAGAAGGAGGCGTCAGAGCTGAAGGACACCATGCGCAAGCGCATGGAGTTCCTCGACCTCGAATGAGAAAGTAGGGCGTCGACGCGCGGTACCGGGCACGCCTGGCGCGGGGACTGGACTGCTGGTGTTGCCTGGCTGATCTTATGATGTGGCGCAGCTGTCTGGTTTCTAAACTTGAGGACACGTGTGTCGGTGCGTCAGAGGTTTATAGGTGTGGGCGTGTATCGAGGGGGGAATGAGCAAGAGTCTGGTGGATATTTAGAGAGTGAAATAGACATATATTGGGTGACATCACAGTGGGAGGCTGGGGAAGGAACTGTGGTCCTAGTCTTTTTATTCGGGATGGAGGAGGGGGAGTCAAGTGTGTCGTGCTGATTTGACCTCGAGAATCTGTTTTGGCAGCTGAATGATGACGAGAGTGGAGTCATTAGTGGCTAGTGTAGACTTTGATAGGCTCTTTCAGACTGGACGGGTGCGATTGTTATAAATTAGGCCCCAGTAGGGAAGAGAGTGGCAGTTTTTCAGCACTTGCTATTCAGGCGATTTTTTGAGCCTGGGTAGCCCGCACTTTTTAACGCGGAATGTGCAAAACTGTGAATACTGCAACTCTTTGGCACGTTGTGATGCGGGCCCTCATGGGGCTGACCTTAGGGGTAGCTCGTATCACTTGCGTGTTTGGAAGCTGGAATGTGGGGGGGGAGGGCAAATTTTGCAATTTAATATTTGACCGGAGCTCTGCGGACAGCTGATATGTTGGGCTCACAGACCCCTGTGTCAACTTGACATTGAGAAGTGCATTCCTTTTTCCCCTATCCTCCCTGTGAACATGAATGAAGCTTTGAGAAGCACACCTTGTATCTCTTCCTTCTTTTGCAAGAATGTTGCTCTTAAATTGCAACTTGCAAGAATGAAATTCTCCCAACAACGTAATGCCTGCATAAATACCAATTTCAATATATATCTTGGTACATAAGCATGCTTATTGAGAATAAAGCACATTGTTCTACAACATTCACCAAAAAATAAATGGATTGTCATGTAGAGCTCACTTACGAAGTATACACGTAGCACGATATAAACATGGGTGGTAGCTGATAATTATAACAATTGAATTGATTACGTAAATAAGCATGTGCACTTATAGACATCCTAGATTCATTCTAAATAACTCAAAAGCTTATCCCACTACGTGGGAGAGGGGCTGTGCATGTACATCATACAAGCTTCACCCTTTGCACGATTTAAAGCAAAGTTGCTCCGGGTAGTGAAACAGATGAATCAAGTACTTAGGGCAGTACAGGGATGGGTGACCGTCCCAATTTCTAATTGCCCCCAGGAAACGCTGGGAAATGGAGAAGACGAAAATATAATGTTTTATATATTCAAAACAAGGATCTTTGAAAGCAAGTGGTAGCTTTTCGAGAGAGAGATGGTTTCTTTAAAGAGTTATTTTCATGGGCTTTGGCAAGTACGAGTTGATTCTAGAATGCCTCCATGTTCTCGCGCTTGTTTGTATACTTGCTACACAAGTAATTTGTACGAAGATGCGTGTCGTTGTGTCTACAAGCCGCCACCTTCTACTAAAATAATATAGTCACTTTGACCTAAAAGTGGCATACCTGACTTTTGCCACATGGAGTTCTTCTAGGCATTCAAAAATGCCGGAGGAGATTCAAGGGACATGAAATATCTACTCACACTTGAATTCACACAATAGAACTTCATAAACATATAAAGACATTACAATGTGAATACCAACTAATACATTCTAATCTATATCGCTACACTCCATATGCACAAAAGAAACCTAAAACAATCTACAAAGAAATCGGCACAATGGTAGAAAGTAGAAGAGTTCAAGCACAAAAGTAATTTTTGAGGGTCCTCTATCATATCTGACCAATCAAAAGTTACCGTGAAACTAGTCTAGTGATGTGCGCGGCGCGGATTGACATGGTATGCTCAACCACTCATTAAGGATTGGTTGGGATGTGCTCTCGAAGCGCCCCCAAACAACCTAAAATATTGGTTTCTTGGAGTCTCAATTCTAGGTTTATAAACCCACAATCTACAAGCCGGAGGGTAAAAGTTGGTCAATTTAGTATTAGAACCATGTGGGGACATTCGTAGAATACTAAAGGAACCATTCAATGGTTATTGAATTCACGTAGTGAAAGTGAATCATATATCAATTAGCACTTTCAAATCACCTGTTTTTTTGTACCTCTTCTGTAGTGAAACAGATAGATAAAGTACTTAGTAAAACAGAATACTTTATCTATTCAAGACAAGGATCTTTGAACACAAGTGGTAGCTTCTTGAAAAAGAGATGGCTTCTTGAAAGTTAATATATTTCTGGATTTTGGCAAGTACAAGAGTGATTCTCCCATGTCTTTCTATGTTCTAGCTCTTGTTTATATACTTGCTACATAAGTAATTTCTAGGAAGGTGTATGTTGATGTGTTGGCACCCAACACATCCCAAAACTTGCCACCTCTTTCTAGAATAATGTACACATGTCCTTTTGACCTAAAAATGGCACATTTGACTTTTGCCACATGGAGTTCTTCTAGGTCTTTCCTCTAACTTCGAAAATGCCTTGGAAGGTTCAAAGGACATGAACCAAGTTACTAGAGTACCTATTCACACTTGACTCCACACAATACTACTCCAAATATATTTGAAAACATTAAAATATATGCAAACTAATATATAATAACTCAAATCACTACATCACCCCCCCGATAGAAAAAGCGACGTCTCGGCGCGTCAAGTCAGGTCTTACACATGTGGAGCAAACTAGTCAACAGTTTCAAGTCAGATGCCACACATGTGAAGAGGACTAGTCAAAGGCGCCAAGTCAGGTGCTACACATGTAAGGTAGACTAGGCAAGGTCGTAGGTGGTGTGACCTTATTGGCTAGCCTACTCCTTAATGATAAAGAAAATTGTACAAGTTGGCCCAGAATCTGCCACGAACTCAAAAATTCATAGCGGCCACAGAACTGCTCCAAATCTGAAAATTCGAGTGCCAGACGGACCGCGTCGGAGAACTCTACCGGGTCACCAAATTTGAGAGCATTCTCATTTCTGGAGTGTCGTTGAGAGCTGAGAGAGTAGGCACTCCTCCAAATCTGTGCAGAAACTTCTGAAAATCATAAGTCCTTCTATACTTCTCCAAATTCTGCAAACTAAGTCTCAAACTGGGCGCTGTAAGATGTTCTACCAGAGTCTTGAGTTTCAGAGCATTCCAAGTTCAGGGGAGGGCACAATGTCAGAAGGCATATTCTGCCCTAACAATGCCAGCAGCCTGACCCCCTTCTACTTAGAGCATCATATCTCTCTCACCAGTGCTCCAAATTGAGCAAACTTGGACTCTAAATGACCGGCTACTCATGGACTACAGCCAGGTAAATTTTCAGAATTTATTATGCAGAGACCTATCACCAGTAGCAGTTTTAGTTTTCTGTCCAGAAACTGCGAGAAGAGAAGAGTGTCTAATGTCAATTTTTCCTCTTTCTTGTTCTTGCAGGCTGCCTCCAAGGGGTCTTCTGCTGCTTCTTGATGGTGGCAGGCTGCCTCCCTGAAGTCTTCGGGCTTCTAGTAGAGAGACTTGGGGCTGGTCCAAGATGGGGGTTGGCGGCATGGAAGCGCTTCAACTTTCTCTGAACTTTGTCAAGGTAGTGCGCCGCCACCCAACTATTCTCCGAATCTGGATATCCTTTCCACTTGATCAAGTATTGCTGCTGTCTCCTGAAATTTCTCATAGCCACTATGTCTTCCACTTCGTACTCCAAATGATCATCCACTATTGTTGGGGCTGGTGGGGTTGTCACACGTCCTGGGAACTTGTTGTCGGGTTGCACATATGGCTTGAAGAGGGAAGCGTGGAATACGGGGTCGATGTGCATAGTCTGGGGAAGTTCTAGCTTGAAAGCAACGGGGTTGACTTGCTGGATAATCTTGAAGGGTCCCAAATACTTGGGAGAGAACTTGCTGCCGGCAGGCCTGTTGTTCAGGGAAATGTTCTTGGATGATAGTAACACGTTGTCACCCACTCTGTACGTAATTTCTCTTCTGGATCTGTTCGCCACTCTTGCTTGAGCATCTTGCGCGTGTTGTAGAGCTTTCTTCGCTGCTGTAAGGGCTGCTTCTAATGTCTCCATAAAATCTGTGGCTGCAGGTACTTCATCATGGCCAGCCGTGAAGCTCAGTGGCGTGGTCGGATGGAAGCCATAGTTGAGGAAGAATGGGGACTCTTGGGTAGAGGCCTGCGTAGTGTTGTTGTAGGCAAACTCGAGGGGGGTCAAGTACATGTCCCAGTCTTGCTCGAGGGTAGACACGTAGGCCTTTAGAGAGGTCTTTAGGGTACGATTCATACGCTCGGTTTGCCCATCTGATTGTGGGTGGTAGGCAGTAGACATATCCAGCGATGTACCCAAGTTCTTGAAGAGATTTTTCCAGAAATGGCTTGTGAATCTTGGATCTCTATCTGACACAATTCTTGATGGTAGTCCATGGAGTCGGAAGATGTTGTCAAAGATGAGTCTTGCAAGTTGTGGTGCTGTAGCCTTAGTCGTCGTGGGAATAAAATGAGCCATCTTGGTAAGTCTGTCCACCGCCGTGAGTATTGCATTATGGCCTCGAGGTGTCACGGGCAAGTCCACGATAAGGTCCATTGAGATGTCCGTCCATTGTCTTTCGGGGATTGGTAGTGGTTGGAGGAGTCCTCCCGCCTTTTGCGATGATGGCTTGATTCTTTGGCATGTGTCACAGCTCCTGCAGTACTCCTTGACTTGCTTAGACATGCCTGGCCAACAATAAGTCCTAGCTAGAACGCCCGTGGTCCTTAGGATTCCAAAGTGTCCTCCAAGAGGGTTGTCGTGTGCTTCTCGTAGAAGCAAGAGCCGGAGGTCTAAGTCATTAGGAACACATCTCTGGCCCGTATCTTGCCTCACCCAATAATTGCCTTCTTGCTTCTTGCATGGGTCCAAGGCTGCTTCTCCGTTCTTGTAGTAAGGGTCTCTTTCATAGGCGGCTGAAAATCGAGCTTCCAGATCTGTCTTCAGGGATACCATCACTGCATTTAATTGCAGTCTTGAGAGGGGGTCAGCCGGGTTTGTCTTGCCGGGCTGGTACTGAATCGTGATGTTGTATTGTTGCAAGTATCCGCTCCATCTTGCTTGTCTCCTTGAGAGATACGGCTGCGTTTGGAGGTGCTTTAACGCCTCGTGGTCCGTGGTGACCAGTACTTTGCGTCCTTCAACGTAGCAGCGCCAAACCTTCAAGGCATGTACAATCGCCAATGCCTCTCGCTCCGTGGTTGTATAATTTTGCTCGGCTGGATTTAGCTTCCTTGACTCGTAGGCGATGGGCTGCAGTCCCTTGCCTTGGTCTTGAAGCAGGATTGCTCCTATTGCATAGGAAGATGCATCGGTGATGACGTGGAAGGGCCAATCTGGGTTTGGACTTGGGAGTGTGAGCACCGGGGATGTGGTCAATCTTCGCTTTAACTCTTGAAATGCCTCTTCCTCTTTCTCGGTCCATGTATATAGCCTGTCCTTCTTGAGTAGATCTGTCAGGGGGGCTGCTATGTGCGAGAAGCCTTGGATGAATTTTCTGTACCAATTGGCAAATCCCAAGAATGACTGGAGTTCTTTCTTGGTCGTGGGGGTTGGCCATTCCTCCACCACCGTGGTCTTCTTGGGGTCTATCTTGATGCCATCAGCAGTCACGTGGAGACCTAGGAACTCCACTTCTTGTTTGGCAAACTCGCATTTTGACTCCTTCGCAAACAGCTTGTTTTGCTTCAATACTTCAAGGACTTCTTTCAAGTGTCTCGCATGCTCTTCAAGGGTCTTGCTGTAGATAAGGATGTCATCGATGAATACCACCACAAATCTGTCCAACATGGGCTGAAATATGGTGTTCATCATAGTCATGAAAGTTGCTGGCGCGTTGGTGAGTCCAAATGGCAGGACCATGAACTCAAAATGTCCATATCTTGTCCTGAATGCCGTCTTCTCTATGTCCGGTTCTGCGATGCGAATCTGGTGGTAGCCGCTCCGTAAGTCAATCTTCGTGAAGTACTTGGCTCCAACCAGCCGGTCCATGAGCTCATCCATGCGCGGCAGCGGGTATCGATTCTTGATGGTGATCTTGTTGAGGGCGCGATAGTCCACACACATCCTCAAGGTACCATCTTTCTTCTTGACAAATAGCACCGGGGCTCCAAATGGCGACTTGCTAGGTCGAATGAAGCCATGCTCCAGTAGCTCCTTGATTTGCTTCTTGACTTCGTCTAGCTCCGTGTATGACATTTTGAACGTAGGCCGAGAGATGGGCTTGCTTCCGGGCTCCAACTCTATCTTGTGGTCTACGAATCTTTTGGGGGGTAGGCCCTTGGGCAATTCCGGGGAGAACACTTCTTTGTAGTCCTCTAAGACTTCTTGTATCTCCTTGGGAACGGGGCTGCCTTCTTGACTCTCGATGTCTTTCTTGATGTCTTTTGGCGTGATCAAGGCCAAAAGAAGCTCGTGTCCCTTCCTCACAAGTCTCTTGAGTTGGAGGGCGGACAATAGTATCTCGTGTGCCGGCTTCTGGATGTCTTGGGTCTGGATATTCTGGATTGCGCGCAAAATACAGATTCTTGAAGTGATGTCATTCTTGATCTTGATAGTACCGGTCCTCCAATCAACTTGGGGGTTGTGCTTGGTCAACCAAGGCGTCCCTAGGATGACGTCGTACTTGCCCAATTGCATGGGGGAGAACACTACTCTATCCTTGAAGGACTTGATAGAGAGTGCCAAGGGGTACGTCTTCTTGGAAGGGGTAGTATAGGAGAATCCATCGGGCATCATAATCTCCTCGTCGTGGTCAAGAGTTCGCATAGTAATACCGTGCTTGGTGGCAAAATCTGCAGCAATGAAGTTGCCTTGAGCTCCGCTATCCACCAAGATGTGGACCTTCTCTCCTCCAAGGTAACCTCTCAAACTCATTGGGGCTGGAACGTCGTCTTCAACGGGGGTCTCCACCTCACTTGGCGTGTTGCCTTCTCGTGAAGTGGGTCTTGGGGTGGTAGGCTCCTGGCCTACCGGCGCTGTCCGTTTTTTGACAACTTTTTGGGGCATGAAAGTGCACGATGGCCCTTTTCCTTGCAATAAAAGCATAGTCCAGCCGTCATGAGAGCTTCTTTTTCAGCCGGGGAGAGTCTTGCTTTCACTCCTTGCTGGTTTCTTGCATCATAAGTGTCATTGGAGGGTCTTCCACTCTTCCGGGCAGCCGCGGGGTCCCTTTTAATAACTCCGATTTCCATGGGTGTGGGTCCAGATTCGGATGTGGAAGGGGCTGCGTACACCCGCGTCGTCGGTACCCGTGAAGATGAAGGCACGGAGTGCTTGAAATCCAAGGTATCCACCTTTTGGGCCACTTCAATGATCTTTGAGAAGTCCGTCAAGTCGCGTAACTCCACTTCCTTTGCCACCTTGGGTTTGAGGCCAAAGATGTAGCGGTCAATCTTCTCCTCGAGAGACATGTTGGGGATCTCAAGAGTGAGGGCGTGAAATCTGGATGTATACTCTTGAACGGACGTCGTTTGCTTGAGATGGTGGAGCTTTCCTCGGGCAATCTTCTCCGCATTGATGGGCATGAATTGCTTCTTGAGGGCCTCACGAAAATCTGCCCATCTTGCATATGATGGTGGGGGCTCTTGGCCGAGCATGGGGTGCGCCATAGCTTGATATATAGCCGCTTGATAGTTACGCCACCATGATGTTGCTGCTCCTCTAAGTAAGGTAACGGCAAAGGGAACGTAGTCCTCCTCGGGTACTTCAAGGAATGCGAGGTACGTCTCCACTTGGTAGAGCCATAAATTCAGGTTGGCACCTTTCCCGGGGTTGAAAGTGTCGGGTTTGCCGGGCTTGATGAGTTTCCTTGCTCTCGTTGGCTCTTGTGGAGGCGCTTGAGCCGGGGCTGGATTTTGAGCATTGCTCGCAATAGGGGCAACCATGGCAGCCATAGCTTCTCTTGACGCTTGCACGGTTGCTTCATAGGTGGCCAAGCCCACTTGGTTGTGGACGGTCATTAGGAAGGCTGCCCACTCATTTGCGGGAACTCCTTGTGGTGGGGTCAACTTTGCTATAGCGGCTGCCACGGGATTTGACGGTGCTCCTCCTTGTGGTGCTTCTTGTTGTTGCAGATTTCCTTGAGTAGGCTCTCCCATCGACGCTGGAGGAGGGTGTGCTCCTCCTTGTGGTGCTTCTTGTTGTTGCAGATTTTCTTGAGTGGGCTCTCCCATCGGCGCTGGAGGAGGGTGTCTTGGAGAGGAAGGGCTTCCTTCGAAAGCTTGCTGTTGGTCTTGAGGATCGGCCATCTTCTTGTGCTACCAAAGTGCCTAGCTCCGATACCACTGTAGTGAAACAGATAGATAAAGTACTTAGTAAAACAGAATACTTTATCTATTCAAGACAAGGATCTTTGAACACAAGTGGTAGCTTCTTGAAAGAGAGATGGCTTCTTGAAAGTTAATATATTTCTGGATTTTGGCAAGTACAAGAGTGATTCTGGAATGTCTTTCTATGTTCTAGCTCTTGTTTATATACTTGCTACATAAGTAATTTCTAGGAAGGTGTATGTTGATGTGTTGGCACCCAACACATCCCAAAACTTGCCACCTCTTTCTAGAATAATGTACACATGTCCTTTTGACCTAAAAATGGCACATCTGACTTTTGCCACATGGAGTTCTTCTAGGTCTTTCCTCTAACTTCGAAAATGCCTTGGAAGGTTCAAAGGACATGAACCAAGTTACTAGAGTACCTATTCACACTTGACTCCACACAATACTACTCCAAATATATTTGAAAACATTAAAATATATGCGAACTAATATATAATAACTCAAATCACTACATCTTCTCTTGGGCTGTCACAAGTGGTTGCATAAGTTGTTGTACAAAATGGAGGGTGTGAAAATATTGTCAAAATACACATTTGTGTGAGAATATTGAATGCCAAGTCTCCTTTGTTCTCCCTCGAAGGATACGCAGACGGCCTTAACAATGTTCATGTCAGGCGTTGGACATAAATAATGTATCAACAAGACATTATGAACCTGTCCAAGCAATCTCATTACTCAAGACAACCTCCAATATTTGAATGTACTTGTGAGATTTACACAAGAACTCTCAGTAATTCCGCAAGTGGCGAAATGGCAAAAGTTGTTTGACATCTTGAAAGCTATGATTTGAGCCCATGTCGACCTAGGTGGAAGACCTTGTAGACCCGCTCTAGGTTTCCCATAAATCAGCCCAGCTAACTTTGGCGCAGAAAATGCTGTAAATAAATGGGCAAAGTCCTCTAAGTTGACTATATTTCGTCACTTGTAAGAATGTAATGCATGCGACACCCTTTTTGATGTCTGGAACTTGTTGACACGCTTGTACATCCCTCTTTGTATTTTTTGTATATTCACTCAAAGACGTCACTTTTGTTAACTATTTCTCGAGCATGCCGAAATTGGCAAAAAACGTGACGGAAATCGTTTAATAGCACCTAGATTTTGTATTGGCGTGACGTGAGTTCCACCAATTCTCAAGAAGCAGTTGAGTCGAAGAACTTCTTAAAAGTTGCGCATAAGGGTTGAAGTGCCTTGCAAGTTAATCATTCCTAAACCATAGAACTTCACCTCACAAGAAAGGCTGCTCGAATGTTGAACAACAATTAGAAGGTACTTATGGAGGAGATCAAGCAATCTAATTGAGACATTCTTAAGGCTTGGAGTGGAATAAGGTCCTTGGAATACAAAGTCTTTTGTAAACTTATAATTTATTATTTGCATGGACTTGCATCATTCTTGCAGTGACATTTTTAAGCGACCCACTGATTTGCTCGATTGCTTGATGAGAACACAAGTTCATATCATGCCTCAAAGTATTTTTGACCTAATTGAAGTAGTGTTACGGCAGGGTAGCAATTGCAAGTCAAAATATGGGTGCAAAAACACGAGTCAAGAATGCTAATTGCCATGGATATCGTTAGAATTACGTTGAAGCGGGTCAAAACAAAAATCTAAAAACACCTTATAGAGTGCATATAATACACTTGTTATGTAGAAAGGGGCAATTAAGAAGAGTAGCATAATGCATGATTGCTCACTGATGGTTGCAAATTACATATGCATGTCTTTACCCTTAGCTTTCTGCCCCTTACTTTTCATATTTCTGCCCCTTACTTTTCATATATATCTTGGGTTGAAGCTTGTGTGATATAGGGCTCGTGCACATACCTGCACATATGATCATGGAGCGTAAAGGACCACTAGAAAAGCACGTTGTTGAATTGTGATTTTTAAGTACTTGCTAACGAGTTAGTGAATTCTACATGCATGGGCGACTTCGTCATGATACAAATTTATCACCAATTCCCAAGAATTTATTTTGTGAGAGGAGTTCGAGGAACATGGAAGATGTCGCCAAAAAGAGTTGCTAAAGTTGAACCTGAGATAAATCGGTCCGGCACAAGGATATATTGGCGATTAATCGGACTGTAATTTGTCACTGCCAGTCACCACCAGTCACAAACTCACCACCAGTCACGTGTCACGACTCACACCTCATTACAATTAATCAGTCACGAAAGTCAATGCATCTTGGACTCTTCTGAGCTAACTGCGTGCAACCGACATTCTGTTGCATGACTTTTTATTGATGGTGATATTTGCGTCTATACCTGGGCTAGGCATGACCGGGCAGGGCTAGTCTTCACAAACGACGCAAGCATCATTGAGGGCCGGCAGAAAGCGGCAATGCGTGAGAATATTTTGCAAGACCCTGTGCGGCAAGACTCGCTTCCTGCCTGCTCCAGATCTGTTCCAAACGAATTGAACTATAAATACCCGGGCCAGGTACGACCATAATGTACCAATTCACAAGTCCCAGGCTTCACTTTCTTCGGCCCTGGCAATCGCTTTTACCAGACGACACTAAACGAGCTAATCTTCATTCGCGTGGACTCATTCACGTCACAGTTCAGCTCCATACAGAAGGTCATCTGAAAATAATTAAGTTGAAGTCTGCGCGAACTATAGCTTAGAAAGAAGCTAGACATGAGTCGAAGGAAGACTTCGGCGTCGATGATGGTTTTTGGTGTGCTCTGCTTCATTGCGATGACCGCCTCGTGCGGAAGAGCATCCGATGGAGCTATCGGATCCTCACTAGGTGTGTTTTACGCGTTAATTTGAGCATTATATGCAGATGACCAAAGTGCACTGACGATGATGTCCGACTTTCTACGTTCAACGGTTTAGCGAACATTGGTTATGAGGCCTCCGTACCCTGTCTCACTAGCCGGAGGTTCAATTGCAGGGAAAGGAGCCCAGCAAGCAGCTGAAACCTTGGTTGGAAGGCGCATCCCAGGCGTCCTAACGGGCGAAGACATCCTTCGCAATGCTATCTCCCTTGCAAACGTGAGTCCGTTCAAGCACGAGTACTCGTTTGTATGTATGCCAATCAGTTATGTATGTCGTGCAAGGCTATCTCGGGCTGGCAATCACATACTCGTTGACTTCAATTGGTTTGCATTAAGAGTGCCTGACATATACAAGTTGCTGCCACACATTTTTTGCACGTCAATATTGATGGCATGAACTCAATTCCTACTCTTGGTGGCATCCTTGATTTGTCACTCCAGGCTCTAAGAGATTCGTCCGCAAGTGCAAGCATCACGCCAACGCCCACCTACTCTCTCATTCTCAAGAAAGACGTCAAGTTGACCAAGTAAGGGTTCAGCGTGGTCGATCACGTACAACTCTGTAGAAACAGATAACATGAAATGACTAAACTTTTTAAAAAAAAACAATGTCTCTTACTATTGGTGCATGCTTGCATGTGGTAGCCAGCAGAAAAATAAGCATTAATCCACACAATTCATAACTTCTTAACAGCTGAATAGGTTTCTACAGTTCTATACATGGCTCACCAATTCTTGCTACGGTCATTCGCGTGGCCTTCTATGAATGTGTTACGCAGGAAGCTGCCAACTCTGCTGCGTAACGCAGTGCTGGAGGTGACTGGTGCTTGTACGGATACCGCAGGGTTGCCCAGAAAGTAATTTTTTCTTCTCACCCGTACTCAATCAATACCCAACTTCATTTGGGCTATAGCAGCTCCCCCCCACCCTTCCTTTCATCCCCCTCCCCC
>WELA01002985.1:246179-263885 GCA_009602735.1 Mesotaenium endlicherianum
CTCTCTCTCTCTCTCTCTCTCTCTCTCTCTCTCTCTCTCTCTCTCTCTCTCTCTCTCTCTCTCTCTCTCTCTCTCTCTCGCGCGCGCGCGCGCGCGCACGCGCTCGAGATTATTCATCCTTTGTGCTCGTCATAGTCCGTCAATTTCGTGAGTTCTGGAGCAGTTACCGCAATCATCACTTCTCCAGGAATACCACTGCACTCAGATGCACTCCCTAGCCCCGGGTTGAACAGCATATCTGCATGCTTCACTACTCACTCTCGACTGCGCACTGGAGAGAGTACTTCAAGAACATGTCATTACTCGTGAAAGTGTTGGGCCTCACGCTTGACGCTTGTGCCACGTACTCGTGCGCAGGTGTGTCATCGACGGGCAGTCTACCTACCCCGTCTTTGTGATCGAGAACAACTACCCTGCCGGGCTGCACCTGACCAACCTGAGGTTCCAGTATGTGAACGGGGGCGTGGTCAGCGGGTACGCTCTCCTCTATGCGCGCTCCTCCGACTTCTACAACAACTACAACTACGCGGCTCCCGGTGCTGTCTTCAGGTACTGCACTCAACAGAGCACTTGAGGGGGCAGCTCATGTCACCTTCATGCATGGCCTAACTGCATGCTCAATCTTCCCCTGAACAAGCAGCGACTGAACGTTTTTTTCATACAGCAAGCTTTTCTGTAGTATCGCGCCCGACTTCATAATCTCCTGAAGACTTTGCACTGAGCCCGACGCGCTCCACAGTCTGCCTGTGCGCTAGCACTGCAAGCCACAAGCGTTATAATTGGTCCTTTGTTTTAGCCAGGGTCTTGGATGAGTGCACTTCCTTGAGCTACCGCTGTGTGCTACGTGTTGGCATCGTGGTCCTTCCCACCTTGTAGATTGCTTAGTGTAAGTTATAACAGCTCTTGCTGAAATCTGACAATTGGACAGATGGCGCCCACACATTTGTGCCGCTTCTTCTTTCACACAGATTGCATGCAGCATTGCTATAACTATCTTCAAGTCAATCACCATGCCGCTTCTAACATGTCGTTTGTTGACATAACACACTCCTCGCCCCAGTCAGGCACCACGGCCCCCACTGAATCCGTCATTTATTGACCTCACCCTTCCTGCCCCGTTTCATCTGCCCGCAGCCTCATCAAGGGCACAGTGTCAGTCTTCCCCGGCATCCGCTACCCGCTGCACGTCACCGGCTGCAAATTTGTGGACAACATTGCGCGGGGCAGCGGGGGCGCCATCCACGTCTCCGGTGATAACTCCGCCCAGACGTACGTGCACATCACCAAGTCGTCCTTCAGGAACAACGTCGCCCAGAGGGGCAGTGGCGGCGCCGTCGACGCGGGCGGGCGCGGCTTCTACTGCAACCAGTGCACCTTCTCGGGAAACTATGCGAGTACGCATTCCGCCTCCTTCATTGATTGCATTTGACAATGTAACCGGGCGTCTATGTTTGTGAGTGGCCGTGGCAGGGTCTCGACATAGTCTACACGTAAAGCTTGGGGCGTTTTCGCTAAAGCAGCAAGGAAGTGACCTTTAAGGCCAGGAGGCAAGCTTGAGACGGCTGCTAAGTTCTTAGCCTGCAATCATGATCCTTGCACTGTGTTGCTACTCTACACTTGTGATTCTTAGTCTCTTCATGCCACTCAATCGCTCCTGCTGTCCTCCGCCTCCAGCTCAATTCCGCACACTAAGTGCACATGCGCCGTCTCGAGGGTTTGCTATATAATGAAACTTACTCAAGACACTTCATGCCGTGTGCTGACCTCCAACACACTCTCATTTCCAACAACTCCAGCATCTACAGTTGGCACGTGTCACTAAAGCAACCTCTGAGGAACTGGGAACTGGATGTACGCAAATGCGCGCAGAGACCGGCGGGGGCGCGGTAAGCTACACCGGCTTCAACAACCTCACAGTGATCAACTCCGCGTTCCTCAACAACACCTCCTTTGAGGACAAGGGCGGCGCTGTCCGGCTGGCCGTCACCGGCGCCACCGACAAGACCAAGTCGCTCTTCTGCAGCACCACGTGGGTCAAAAACCACGTCGCCTCCGCGCCCAAGATGTCCGCCGACCTCTTCCTGACCAAGGGCAAGCCAGCTGTTGCGTGGACTTTTACTACCGCAAGGGTTGACTTCTGCGGGTTCTCCAAGCCCCCGTCCACGCGGCTTCTTAAAAGCACCGGCGGGGAGAACGTGTACTACCTGGGGAACAGCTGCGTGTAAGCTTCGGTTCTCAAATCTGGCACATTTTCAGATGCTTTTCTTTTCTGAGTGTTCTCTGTTGTGCGAGCTTCATGTTCTTCCTTCCAACGTTCTTCTGAGAGTTCCTCCCAAGCTCTCATCATAAGGATATTGAATGCAGGTTGAGCTTGAATTATAATAGTCTATCTGGGCAATCCTCAGGCTCTAGAGTCTGAACGTGCTTGTGCGCTCGTGTGTGCATGTGTGTGTGTGTGTGTCTTTCTGTCTGCCTGTGTGTGAAAAATAGGGGATGCAAGGGCTGCCCTCAAGAGTGCAACGGCAAAGGCACGTGCACCCTGGATGCGGACCTCATCCCGTCGTGCGCCTGCAACTTCAACGGCGACCCTGCCACCTACTGCGCCGACTGCAAGGCGGGCTCGCTGGCGTCCAAGAAGTGCGAGGGCTGCGAGCCCGGCTACCTGCCCCAGGCCCTGGCTGGTGGATGCAAGCCCTGCGCCGGCCTCGCACCAGTGAGTTCAGCTTTCAGCATTCGTGCACTTGCAGCACCAACTCTTTTTTTTGCAAGTTATCGGACTTCCACTGTGGCCTATACGCATGCGCCGTGAAGACATCTAACTGCCTATCACATCAACAGGCCTGTTGACACAAGCTTTGTGGCATTGTGATAGAAAGTGCCATGTCATTGGTCCACAATATTGCCGTTTTTTTTTACTGTGGACTAGCTGCATAAAAGCTGTGGGCGGAGGAGGATTGAAGACCACGCAGCGTTCATGCAGACACCCTGCACAGGTGAAGGCAGGCTGCAGGCCCGGCTTCTAACTGCCAGTGTGCCCCCCCACTTGTTGCCGTTTGGAGTGCAGATGATAGCGGACCCCTACCTCTCGTTCAACATCCCCACGACATGGGCCCACTACACGACCGCCCAGTCAGCAGCTGACTGCCGCAACAAGTGCACCGCTTTCCATCGCCCGACCACCTCCACCGCCAACTACTGCAACTTCTGGGCCTACTTCGGCGGGTACGCATCAGCACACCTGAGCTCACCCTTCACACGCAAAATTTGCTCATAGCTTCTATATTTTCTAACTTGCAAATTCTCCTAGTTGCATGGCTGCTGGGCCTCACCCAGCTGCCGCTTGTGCCCCCCCTGGATTTGCGTGAGATCTGGACTAAAACTTGGAAGTGTTGTTCTCACCAAGCTCTCCGTGCCGAGCGTAGAAATCAAGTCTCAAACTGAAGTGCAGTTCCTTGCTCAAGATTGTCAAACGTTTACATTGCTGTCATCTTTCGATGTCCCTCGCGATGGTAATGCTGCTGAGTACAGAATCACTTTGCACCGTAGCAAATACCAAAATATAAGAACACCGCTTCGCATATGTACGAGACAGAGGGCTTTTGTGTCCATGTCTCTCTGACAGGACTTTCTTGTCAACGCAAAACCTTCAGTACAAGCAGACTAATGCTGCCTCTTGGGTTGAACTCGTTATATGTCCATCCTCCAACTCTCACAGTGGCGCAGAAGCCGGATGCCCCAAATCGTGCCTGCTGGCGTACAACACCAACACGTGCTTCAACCAGACAATGAACCACAACCTTGACACCGACCTCTTCTTCCAGTATAACGAGCCCGGCGCCGAGTGCCCCATCCTCTGATGAGAGCGCGCGTAGCCAAGAGAGCATGACGACTTGAGGGAAGAGCCGGCCGTGGCTGCTTGTTGGACACATGCTTGTTGGACAAGCGCCAGATCCAAGAACAGTATTAGGTTCATAGCATTTGATTCTCTGAGCTTCCTCGTTGATCTGCTGTTGGGGGCCGGGGTAGGGAAGCTTATGCTTATTGTAGACTATTTTCTTATTCATTATTTGTTTGGTTTGTTAGCATGAAACACCACATGTTAGCTACTGATTCCTGCCATTGGCTCCGCCAAATTACTGGTGGGGCAGATGTTTCACACGTCATTACAACGTCGCTAGCTCCACTGACTCTTGAAATCTTGTTCACTTTGTCACCAGGTTGGAATTCAGTGGTTGCTAGCTCTATAAACTCCATTCTTTATTTCTAGATTCATTCTATTGAAAGTCATGTTTTGGCTGAAGCCCCTCACGAGGCGGCAACTCTTCTGCCATTTACGAGAGCCTGTAACGTAATACAAATTTGTTCTTGTTTTCAACAATATTGTCCCCCACTCCCTTATTATGCCCTCTTGAACAATGATTTGCCCAACATTCTGCTGTGCTAAGCTGCTAGAAAACATAACTGCTTAACAATCCACTGATTAAGCACTAGCTGCCAGGGCATCTGCTTTACCTTCTGGCTTAATCTCATGAGATATTGCAGAACGTAAGTAGGAGGTGCTCGCACTTAGAAGCAGGAAAATAATATGCTGCGGCAAGTTACCGGTCTCATGGCACTGCCACGTGGCATAAACAAAATTATCCCATATTGTCTTTTATTCACAATCGGTGTTGAGAGGCGCAGGACCAAGCCTGCCGCTGTTTCTCATGAAGCTCCCTGCTGCCTCACTCTATGGCAGAGGCAACTTGCTATGCACCGCCCAACTCCAACCAGCCTCTTTTTACTGCCCGCAACAATGCGTGAAAGTTGATTGTGTTATTTAACAGCTGCCCCGCAAGTCCTCTTCACTCAGAGAGTGCTGGCCTTAGGTGCCTGGGCCGCGAGGTAGCTTGTATCCCAGGAGGCACTTTAGTGGCAGCTTATAGCAAGCAGCAATGGGAGGCAAGCCCACCCACCCACACAGCAAGTTAATGGAGCGACAAGTTGCTGCACGTGTGATTATAAACACAACATATCGAGGGCGAGTGTTTAGGGCTTTACAGTAAAAGAGATGTTTACAAAGATAGCTGTCCTAGAAAAATTTCCCTTGTTTGTTGACCTCCGAAAAGTGGATAGTGCCTTCTCTTTGAATATACTCCCTCCCATCCACAGAAACCAGCATTAATACATGCACTCACAAATATCCCTCCAATCCCTCCAGACACCACGACCAATATTGCGCCATGTTGCAAACTGTTTATTAAAAAAATGAATGCCCGTGATTATACTAAAATTATAAAGAAGTTCTATACATATAGAAGTGCATTATATGAGCAACGATTAAGAGTACAGACCCCAATAGTTTCCCTACTGAACTCACCTAAGAGCCTTAAATGCACTTGAAACTCAATTGAAACTCCCAAGTCGAGCCATCTAACTTTAGAAACCTCACAGACATCATCTGCAATTCGAAGTCGTAAGTTTTTGTTTCAAGGATGTTCTCCATGATCATAAGATGTTATGCCTCTAGCAGCGACGCAAATCCACTTCAGTCAAGCTTCATGTTCGTAAATTGCCAATCATGGTAAGTTGGGAAGAGTCACATCCTGCTGTAGTTCACATGCACGATATGAAAGCTGTAGAAATGTAACGTGTTCTAGCAGAAGGAAATAGAAAAAAGTGGTATGCGCATTTGAAGTTGTCTGTGCTGGTCGTCTTTTATCAGAAAGAAGGCACCCCCATTCCCCTCACAAACTGGAGGCCTTCCTAAACACCTTCGATACTGACGAAAGAGTAATGCTTGACATGTACCTGCAAATACTGGAGAATGAAACATTACCTTGTGATGATGAGAGATGAGATCAAGTTTGCTAACATTCAGGAAGAATAGTCAAAATCTCTAAGAAAGAGTTGGATGCTTCACAGGTACACAACTTTGTTATCCATAAGATCAACAAAAGCGAGGAACTGCCCCAGTTATGTGTAAAATCAACTCAATGAGGAGACCTATGTACAATACAAGGAAGTTATATATGCGCATTGCTAGCGACGACATTACTACCTATCTTTCAAGAAAAGAGCTCCACCCTGCAGACCCATCAAAATCGATCTTCCAGAAATTGTTAAGCCTTACAAGCGAATGTCCTCGCAAAACTTGCCTCATTCACCTTTTATCCCCCGAGGAGCTGTTCCCTTGGCTGGGCTCTGGGTGCCCTTTTGGCTTTTCCCGGCCTTCCTCCGTGAAGTCGCTGCTGCCACGTGGCGCAGAGCGCACCTGAAGGTGGACCCCCCTTCGTCGCTCTTACTCTCACTTCACACTGATCCTCCCCCCAAAGAAGTCAAATTCACCCCAAACAGGAACCTATGCTCAAGTCCTTCTTGGTGGCGCCCACTTTGACCCTCTGCAGTCCTCTGGCAGAGGTGCCAGCTGGGCTACCAACAAGCTGTGACTAGCGTCCTCAAGGTGCGTCAGATTTTACATGGGCTAGCGGAAGAAGGCAGCGACATTCGCCTGTGCAGCATGACAGGGTGCAGGCAGGGGATGCCCTGAGGATGCCGTTGCAGCCATAGCGGAGGGACGTCTCTTCCTGCAGCAGTGGGTACCTGACGTGCACCTCTGCCTGCAACCCACAGAACACATATGACGACATATCATCACTCTAAAAATCACATATTTCATCATGATGAACAAGCAGCCGAGCCACAGGAGAGCAAGGGCACCCCCTTTTTGGAACCCTGCGATTGCAACTGACTGCCCCGCAAAAGCCACCAGCTCACTGCTGCAGCCGATGGCCATCCACATAGGACCAGGAGAGGGGACACGGTGACAGAGCTTGCAAGAAGCTCCCCACCTAACTGGCACACGACTAGGGACATTTCAGGCTTAGATAATGCATGAATGTCTCGGCGAGCTCAGTGCCGGGGCTGCCTCTCATCCAAAGGCGTAGCAGACCATTGCAACTTGAGCATGCCACAGACAGTAAGTCACAGAAGCTGAGTGCGCGTCAGTGGACCAGCTCTTGCGCCTACCCTCGAACGAGGAGGCGCGTGGGTGCATGCACGCAGTCAGAGCTGGGCATGCAGGCCAGGCAGCACAAATCTGACCAGGTGCAGCAAACCCATCCATGCTGCCTGCCAACCTCCTGCAGGGCCCCCACCGAGCCCCCGCGTCACACGAGCACCGTGCATTGGCAGCTGGCAGTCGAAAAGAGCCAGAAAAGCAATGAACTGCGAGAGGAGGCCAGAGGGCCCGCGTGCATCTGCTTCTCCATCTGTAGAAGAGAGCCAGCTGTAGCGTACAGGTAGAGCAATGAGCAAACAGTTTGAGTTCTTAACCTGCAAAACAAGTTACAAAGCCCCACAAGCCCTTGGATGTCTCTTTGACAAACTCTTGGCTCTGAGCCCCGCTGCAGGTGAAGTAGAGTAAGAGAAAAAGTGTGGCACTCCAGGGAGTTGGGACTCCAGCATAGGTGCAGAACAAATTCCGGGCCTGCGCCGTGGGAGAGGGGCGGGAGTACCGTATCCGCATTCGGAGCTGCAGATTCAAGAGTGCGAGGGAGCCGAACGAAATCCATCGCCCGCTTCGCGTCATTCAGCGGCGTCATAGACTCCATAGCCTGCTCCCGCCCCGAACTCTGGCGAGGCTAATGTCATCATCTGTGCTGGGGGTGGCAGGGGGGCTCATCTGCAGCCAGAGGGGCAGAGGCAGAGAGCGCCCAAGCCATAGTCGCATGTGGGCTGCTTCCCCAATGCATAAGGCGGCCGTGCTTTCAAACTCAAGGCACTCCACATTGAACAGGCAGCAGAAGGGACAAGAGACGCTCCCACATCCTTCCGTGAAGCACGCCTGCAGATGCATGTACACACACACGCATACGCACACGCACACGCACACAAGCGTGCGAGCACGCACGCACACACATCCAACAGACCATTACTTGAAACAAGAACCTCACCTCAACTTCAAAGTGCACTATCGATATACCAACCTGTATGAAGTTGCTACCAGCTTCTGCATCTCATGGCGGGTCCCAGTGCAGGCTGCCGGCAGATGATGACGATGATGCCCGGTCCACGCATGCCCAACTCCGCCTGCAGCTCCTGATCCTTGATGGCAGCCGTGCACGCTGGCTGGGACCTGGGGCTCTGGTGGGTGCTGTGTCACCAGCCGCTTGCACGCCTGAGCGTCCCTCCTTGGCTCATTCACGTCCGTCTTCCAACACTGCCTGCATATATTCCTCTCCTCCATTGCCTCTCTGCCAGGCATCTCATACAGATGCGCGTGCCCGGTTCTCGTTGCATCAGCTGCCAGCAGCAGGTGGCCGGCAGTGCGGCTTGTGCTGGGGCCAGTCGAGCTTCTGGCATGCCTTGCTGCAGTAGCCTCGCCCCTTGCACCTGCTGCACCTGCGGACGCTGTCCCCGGTCGCGCCGCAGCTGACACACACCTTAGGCGTGGCGGCAGGGCTCCCATTGGGATGCACGCCCTCATCCGTCTCCTCCACCTTCTCTCGGGCCTTCTTGACCTCCGCTTTCCCGCCCTTCAGCCCCTCTGCACGAGCCGCAGTCTCCCCACCTGCCCTACCCAGGCTCGGCTGCGAGCCTTCCCCCTCCTCTGTGCTCCTGCCATTGCTAGAGACCGACGCTGGGGCAGCCCCTGCACGTGCGCTCGTGTTTGGTCCTCTGTCCGCACCCACTCCGCACGTCTCGCTCCTGCTCTCCCCATTTGCTACCTCGCCAGCCCCGCTTGGCACCTCCTTGACAGCCTCCTCCGGACGCACCGGCAGCACGCAGGATTGGGTGGCGGGGAATGCCAGCGACACAAATGAGCACGTGTACCCGCTGCTGCTGGGCCCCGCCCCCTCCCCCCTCAGCGGCTCCACCAGACAGGCGTTCCACATCAGCAGGCGCCGCAGGGCCGCCAGAGCCCCTGCGGTGCAGTTGAGGACGAGCGTCCCTGGTGGCAAGGTGCGCGGAGCCTCTACAATGAGCGTGCATTCGGAATCCCCTGCTGCATTTTCACTAATCATCGGCCCTCTGGGCGCCTCCATCTCGCAGAATAGCAGCGGCACGCACAGCGCCCCCCCAGGCGCCTGCTTGAGCGCGCGCACGTGCATCAACAGCCCCGCCTCCGTCTCGCCCCTGACGCGGAGCGCGAGCTTGTCCCTCTTGTCGTTGTAGAATGCGTTCATGAACCTCTTGCCAAACAGGCGCACGTCGTCGATGAGGCCGCGGTGCGCGTTCTGCGTCTCGCGCTCCTTGAGGACCGCGACCTCTTTCACTGTGTACTGCAGCCGCAAGTAATCGTGCACATTCCCCAGCGGGTTGGTCCGGGAGTATATGGGCCAGCGGGGCAGCGCGTCGAGGTCGAGCAGCTTGCCGCCCGCGGGGGGCCAGAAGGGCGCCTTGGGGAGAGTGAAAGCGATGGCGCCCCTCTCTCTGGCGACCCGCAAGGTGGCGTCGCTCAGGAGCACCGGCCACGCCAAGCGCAGCGTCACCTTCTCTCTGCATGCGAACGGGCGCAAAGGTCAGTCAAGAATGGGTTGGTAATGAGCCGAAAGGTGTGACCGTTGCGTGCAGCGGCCTGCGACTCTCCCCATCCTTCCCTCGTTGAGGCAATGAGCAGTGCAGTCAATGTACATTCTATCAAGGTTCCGAGAGTGCAGTATGCTCCTTTCTGTTCGCGAGGCTTCTGACCGATCCCTCCCCCACAGACTTCAGGACATGTCCCCCACAGCGACTTACCCACAGACTCTGCCCAGCACTCAGCACTCAGCCACACACAGCAGGCAAGCCCACACGCGAAGCCAGCAACCGGCGACTCTTTCCAGCAGTGACGAAAGCCCGCGCTCTCCAAACTGCGAGCTCACCGCCAACAGTCACGGCACAAGCCTCCACTCTGGAGCGTGAGACCAGCGCGGAAAGGGAGCAAAACACATGCTGGCCAGGCCAAGCCGCGCACGAACCTGCCAAGGACAACGTCGGCGCACCAGGCGGGCGTGCCCCAAGCCGCGCTGCTGTCCAGCTCGCTCTGCACCTGCCGAAGCTCCACCTCCCCCTGGGCCCCGGGCGCAAAGCCCACGGTGCCCCTGTAGCAGTCAACGTACTCGCTCAGGCAGCTCACTCTCAGAGCCGTCGGCGGCAGACCTGCCGAGAGAGGGCCCGGGCCCTCGCCCTCGCTTCGTGCTGTGCCTGGTGGCGCACTGAGCCCTTCTGGGCCTGCCAGTACTGGCTGTGCTACCGCGAGCTCGTCACCCACATTATTCTCCATCCCACTGCTGGAGTTAAATCCCTGGGCACTGGCTGCGCCTGCCCCCGGAAAGGAGGGTTTGCCTGCACCTCTGCCAGCCGGGAGGTCCTGGTGGAAGGTGGTCCCCCCCATGGGCATGCTCTTGAACTCCGAGAGGGGAGTCGGCCACCCCACGGGTTTCTGCCCATCCGCAGACGCCAGCACAACGAGCGTGTGCTCGGCTGGCAGGCCGTGGTCGGCCGGCAGAGCAAACGTCAGCGAGGCGTCGTCGGGCGTGAAGCGGAAGCTGTCGAGGGTGTGCACCACCATGCGCTCCTCCGCAGCCGGCTCATCTGCCGGCCAGAGAAACGCCTGCATCGTCTCCGAGATCCTCTCAAATGTCGCCATCACCGCGTCGACGGCCTCGTCCGTGTCGTCTGACGTCATCTGCTCCAGCTCTTGCTCGTCGTGAACGACCGCCAGGAACACCCTCAGCTGGTCAGGCTCGAGCGCAGTCGGTTTGGAGTACAGCATCTCAGGCTCCCAGTGGGGCCCCGGCTTGCCGGAGTACAGGACAGCTGGAACGCACTGGGTGCCAGGAAGGACCTGCCAGGACCACGGGAACATTTCGCAGCCTACGTTGGCAGGCAGCAGCCTGAGCAGGGCGCGGCAGCCCAGCTGGAACACCTGGCAGGCCTCTGCTACATCCTCTCCGAGCAGCTCGTCCCCCTGAGACAGAACGGCCTCCTGCACACCGGGGGGGCATCTCGTGAGCAGGAGGAGGAACGTGAGGGGAGTGGCGCTTGTCACTCCCCGCTGGTTGTCTTCCTGTTGTATATCGTGGTCGAAGCAGGCGCCATGCCAGCTCTCCAGCGCCTCCACAATGCCACATGGCGTGATTTCAGCCGATGTTGATGCCTCGATACCTGAGGAATCCTCACAAGTGCTCCCAGAAGGAGGACGAGGCACTAGCGTGAGCGGCGTCATCGACTCCCTGCTGCTCCTCCCTTCCTCCCCTCCTGCACTCGTGCTGCTCCAAGAGAAGCCCCAGCTAGCCCTCTCAGCCCTCCCAGTGCTGCCACCTGGCACCGAGTGCGACGCAAGGGGATCCAGAATAGCGGGCCCCCAGACTGTGAACTGCTCTGAGGGAGGATGGCCCGCAAACAGGCGGGGGGAGGTGGTGCCAAACTCGAGGTCGGAGCAGAGGCGCAGCCCCAGCAGCGAGGGCAGCAGGCGTACGTCGCACCCCAGGCTCGCCCGCAGGTACTCTCCGTACGTAGGTTCCACCGCTTGCCACTTAGCGCTCACCGTCCACAGGCGCGATGACACCTGCCTGCTCGCACTCCAAAAGACAGACAAGCATATTCAGAGGTACCTAAGGGCACATGCAACCTCAGAGGATCTCAGGACACAAACACGGCATGAGTTTCTTCTTTCTGTTACATTCTTCCACTGCAATTCATATCAGACAGCAATATACCCAAACTTTGTAATAAAGAAACATCTCATGCCTTCACAGATGCATAGCAAGTAGAGCAAGAGGAGACACATGCGGAACGAGGAAAAAGTTTCACTCACTCCTTGAGCAGGGGCCCGCAGCACGCCAGCAGGTTGAGCAGCCCCAGGGAGTCCACGAGGTGCGCCGTGTCGATGGCGTCGAAGGAGCACTCAACCCCGCCTGTCAGCTCATGATCTATCTCTCTTTCCTCACCTGCTGGAGGTCCCTGCACCTTTCCTTGTGGCGTGCTACTCCCCACATCAGACGCCGCTCCACCCCCCTTGCCCCCCAGCAGCAGGGCCTCGTCCTCCGCCTGCCTGGGCCAGAGGGTGTAGAGGCAGAGGTCCAGAGGCTCCCCGCTCCACAGCAAAACGCCGAGCTGGCGGCCCAGCTGCCACCGCCTGTAGCCCGCCACGAGGTCCCTGAAGGTGCTCATGCACGCGCGCTGTAGCGGCGTGCTCCCCCGCAGACAATGTTCGGGGAGGTACTCTTTGTCCAGCGGGAAGTAGGCCGGGAAGGGGGAGCTGTCGAAGCGCATGCCCCACGACATGCCTAGGCCCTCGCCCCCCTCCGCATCTGCTGAGCCTTGATGGAAGACGAACAAGCTGGGGTTCATCACGTGCGTCTCAGGGTCCACCGACATGGGCGGCGTCTCCACGCCGCTCAAGCCGTGCCAGAGGAACGTGAAGAGCTCGTGCAAGAAGACATCAGTCGTGCTCGCGGGGATCGGCCCCACGGAGCTCGAGAACGCCCTCGCTACGAGAGCGTGCACCTGCTTCTCGACTGCCGCACGATATGTGTACTCATGACTGTCAGCTCCAGTGATCACGTCCTTAACAGGTGGCGGCGCGGTAGGCACCCGCTGGCCGTCGTCAGAGTATGTGCAGCGCTTGCAAGCATCCTGCACTAACCCGCACACCCGGACAGTGGGGGGAAGGTGCGGTTCACAGTCAACCTCCCACTGCTCCAGCAGCGCCACGAGCGCCTGCCGCGTGGCGGGCATGGGGACCACGAGCCGGCTCCCTGAGCCCGTCTGGAGATCGTCAATGAGCAGCCTCAGCTGCGTGCGGAGGGTGGAGGCCTCATCCTTTGTCAGGAAGGCGTGGTATAAGTAAGCCCACAGGGAGCTCACGTCGGCTTCTTTCTTTTTCTTTCTGCGTTTTCCTGCGGACCCCGAGGCCATGAAAAGGAACAGAGTGGCCCTGGCCAGCTGCGGCAGCGAGCTGTCGTGCAGATGGAACTCCAGCTGTCGCTCCTCCCCGCTGCCTCCTGCCATCCGCCCACCCGCACCTTGCCCCGCTCCCTTAGTTGGCCAGTGGCAGAATGGGAGCAGGAAGGTTGCATCCTACGATTCACAATAGATTCATGCAGTGAGACTAGGTCAGCATTCCAGCAGGACAGCGTTAGAACCCTGTCGAAAGACAACAGCTTCTTTTCCTGCAGAATGCATACATCAATGGTGACGTCACTTCCTTTCTGTCCACATACGTACCTGTCTTAGCGGTTGCCATGGGCGAGTTGGCAGCAGCAGTACATAGAACATGGTGCACGTCGGCGCAGCCAAGCAGCAGCACCTGCGCCTTCTGGTCGGGGATGACACGGAGGTCCACCAGGCTGCGCCCCTTGGTGTTGCCCGTCACGTCCCTGTTCACATGAGAGGGAGTGTCAACCAAGTAGTAACCTCACAACAGCTATTCTTGCATATGACTCCCATCAGGCCAGAGTCAGAGCTTGGTGCACATGTGCCAAATTTCTGCTACGACACTTATCTCTCGCTCCGTATCTGCAGCGACGTCTTTGCGGGAGGCAGAAGTAGTCCGATATGCCAAAGCATTGCTCTGAACCTCGAGCTGGGATTTTGTCAACAGACGACACAGACAACTCCCCTAGGCAGTGTATCTTGCTAAGAAGATCTTTTTCCCAGAAAACGTCTGATACTGGAGATAGACACTGAGCTGTATGCCTGGCTATCGACGACACCAGTGTATCAATTCTCATGCATAAAACCTGCAGCATGCGTTTCTACCTGCCCTGAAGTCCAGCCTCAATATTCCTTTCCCATATGCATGTCTGATAGATCCAGATAGTGACTGACAGGATGAGCGAAGTGCCTCAACGAAGGTGGCCATTGTAATGGTCTGATTGTTACCCCAAAGGATATACTTCGACTGTAGTTTGCCTGCTGGGACTAGGCCTCCAGGTGGTCGCAAATTGACTTAACTTTTCTGCAGCCAGTTTATACACTCTAGTAAAAAGGGTATCTTTTGACTAAGTGGGCCTTCTCCATGACCTACCACCTACTTTGACAAGAGTAAGCAATCCACAAATGAACAACTTATCTCGCGCTTTTAGGGACAAACCATAACAGCCACTGTCGAAAATATGCATATCATTTCCATTGCGAAACAACGGCTTCTCGCGGCTTTGCTTCACCAATTCACAGGTCGTGTTACACACTGTCCCATACCATTTCAATTAATTTCTTACTAAGAGAGATGCACAACAGATGCGCTTGAACCCATTTGAAACCAGTTAGATTGGAACAAATTTGAAAAGTGCACGGAGTACGGTCAGGGATCTGTCAGGTCTCTTAGGGCCAGTTTACAGCTGGTTTACAGTGGCCACAGGCACTCGATTGATCAACGCGAAAAGCGGAATTGAAAATTACGAGATCGAAGCGACGAAGACAAAATAGACGACCAAGTTTCAAACAGCTAAACAAAAATGCGTTTACAGTGCACAGGCACAAAATTGATTGAGGGAAATAATACAATCCCCTCCACATAGTGTCGCGTTTCGTCTCTGCGTAATTTCCGGGTTCGGTCAGACCTCACAAAAACTATTTTAGCATAGTGCATCGTTCATCTTACTCTTAAAATTTGACCTTTGAGTGCCGAAACCTCACATCATCACCAACCGCGAACATGACTTTTAACATACACCATAGCCTGCTGAATGAAGTAGAAACTATTGTATTGGCAACTATTGTAATGGCAGCTCCCAAATAGCGAGGGAGGGGTAACACAGTATCCATATGTACCATTCCACAAAAGCGCCCTGCATTTTGTCATCGACGCACCAGCGCATCAAAAATATTTCAGGTGAGAGAGAGTTAGCTAGCTTTCTTGCGTGCTTACAGCCCTATGATCATGTGGCGATGGGTTCAGAGACGAGTGCTGAGTGTAGAAACTTGGTGGACGCGAATATTTTCTTCTCTACTCCTTGTCGTCCCGAAATAGTTAGCAAAAAAAAAGAAAGTACTCCACGGGTACATCCTCATTTGATTCCCCTACCTAATACCGACAGTCCTTGTCTATCGGGTGGTCGTCGAGGAGGGGTCATTCAAGGGGTTGAACACATTTCAGAATTTTAATTCTGCTCTCGAGCAGAATTGAAAAGGCGAGGTCAATTGATTGGAACCAGAAAGTTCAATCGAATTCTTCACAAACTTCAATCAATCGCGTCGCGCCTTGACACCACTGTAAACACCAGTTCCATCGCGCTAAATCTGGAAATGTACTTTGAGGTACAGCGAAGTACTTTTCAATCAATCAACTCGGCATCGATTTGGCCACTGTAAACTGACCCTTAAATGGTTTGCCCCAGTTTGCCCGCGTATGATCGAAGTATTGACGCATGCGACTTAGAAGGGAGTGACAGTCTCTCAAGCGTGATAAGCACAACCGGATGGGGTGGCACCAGCAAGTGGAGCGAAGCGCTCAAATTTGCTAAGCAGTTGTGCTATTGTGGAGCTCCTTCACTACACCTTGAAGTATTGAAGACCCTGCCAAATGTTAGAAAGAAAAGGATGTTTGGAAAAATGAAGGCAACTAAGGTTTGCGGGAAATGCTCTATACGCTACAAAATCGTGAGCCTTGAATGTACTTGTGCTCTCTGCCCATCTGGTGAGGCACAGTGTAAGGGCACAAAGAGCACCTGTAAGTGCTTCCAAAGTACACCTTGAAATTGTGCAAATTACGAAACGGACCGAATTGTCAACTCAAAAGCTGTAGGATCCGATCATATGTCAATTGGGTGAGGCAAAAAATCTGGACGCACAATGGGATTCCTATCTCCAAATCCCACATGGGACAACAGATCTTTGATTATAGGTCTTCACTCTTTTGGCATAGTGAGCTAAGGTTAAAAAGAGCTCATCAATATGAACATTCTACATTTGGCATGTCTCTTCCACATACCTCTTTAGCCCACCTAAAAAACCCCTTGCAATTCCTCTTAAAACCTTTCACATGCCTTTATCCTCTCACCTAGGCCCGGTACAAACCTTTCTCCTCTCATTCTGTATTGCCGTGTAATGCTGATCAATACGCAACGCATGCTCCAACTTGGCCCCGTTAATAACATTGAATAAGTCAGGATTACGCCGTTCGCATTTTTCTCGTATTGAGTTTCCTAAACTAAGCGAACTAAGTCGGTTTGCACGTACTGCACGAACTGACCTATTTTTTTTTTTGGAATTAATCGCGACACGTTTGGACGCCTTAGTGATTGTAACGTGAATTTCAGAAATTAAGACGCACATCGCGCAGACGTGTCAGTCCCAAAATTTTCACTTCTTTCGCTGGAACGGCCAAAAAATAAAGCGAACACGTTTCAGCAAGGGGCACTAAGCTACAGCTAGCCACCTAATTCTTCTCGAAACTCAGTTCTGGTGCTGGTCTCAAGTTGTATAGCTCAAGGGAATTAGCACTGAGCATCATATTCCTGCGTTCTTCTCGACAGCCCTTTATGCCAGGCACTTTGTGTAAGTTTTTTCTTACTCTAGTTATCTCTCACTCTGCGCTCACCCGGCCTCCTTACGCTTTCCTCTTGCAATGTGTCTGATTTCTTTGTTACATTTACCTCGTGTTTTAGTTTTATCTGTTGACAGTTGTTCGTCAATGAGATTTGACAAGACGCTTCTATGTAGTCATGTACTTATATATGTTGTTCTGTATCTGTTTCTTGGAAGAAGCACCACTCTCGCGACCAATTTAAAGAACGAGTGGGCTGCTGCTGGTTTCATTTCAGGTTAGCCGTATTGAAGGATTATTCTTTCATGCAGCCTTGGGCCGTTAGCATGGGTCATATCATTGCTTCTTGTGTGCACATTATCTTTGCTTACTCTTGCAGCCGTGTCCTAGATGCTTTGGCGTTGAGCCCCATTTACACTTTAATGTATAAATGTTTGCAGTTTATGTCTGCAGCTTTGGGATTGCCAAACCTAGTGCAAATAACATGGACTATTGTAGAACATGGGGGTTTAGTCTGTTGCAGCCTTTGTGACTTGCGTTGTTAAGCCCGGTAAATTTTGTCTCTCTCTGTGCAGCTTGGTATTGCCGAGCCTGTGCACCCCCGAGTACAAGCTGTTGAGGTCGAGCTTCACACATGTCAACGTCCTGCAAATTTAAGGGGGCAGGTGGAGATGTGTTATGCTCTCTATTATGCTCCCTGTTGTGGTCTCTGCTATGCTGTCTGATATGATGTGTAATTCTCTCTGATAGCTCTCTGTTATGCGCTGTATTATGCAGTCTGCTATGCTCTATTGTGCTCTATTATGCTCTCTGTTATGCTCTCTTATTCTCTTTCTTAAGCTCTCTGACATACTATGATCTATCTGTTATGCTATGTCTTGTGCTCTCTTATGCTCTATTATGCAATTTGTTATTCTCTGTTACACTCAGTTATGCTCTTCTTCATTCTCTCTGTTATTCTCTCTCTATGCTCCTATACCAATATGTTCTTTATTGTGTTCATCATGATAGCTTCCACTTGAGGAACCTAGTGTTGCTAAGCCTGTGCGTCTGCGAGTACTACCTGTTGAAGGCCAGCCTTGGGCACATCAAGCTTGAAGGGGACTAGGTGAGACATCTAGCGCCTCCTTCCAGGTTGTCGTGCTGTTTGTGTCTTGCTTTCCTTGCTCTCTCTACTTCGTTGCACTCTGCTCTCCCACCCCTCTCTCTGCTCTCAATTTTGTCCCTGCTCCTCCTCTCTCCCCCCCCCC
>WELA01002985.1:280547-290859 GCA_009602735.1 Mesotaenium endlicherianum
CGCCCCCCCGCCCCCACCACAGGCCACAAACATATGTAAAAAGGAGAGTGCAACACGCGCAGGTACAGGCTAAGTCTCGAGACGAGGGCCGGGCACTACTAGCAGTGGCGCATCGGGAATGCCAACACACACCACTCAGTGACAAAAAAAAGGCTGGCATGGCCACCTCGTTTGCGACACAAGAGAAAGTGCTGGGGACGCTGCAGATTGCACTCCCCACTTGGGTGGTCCCCCCACACGTCAGTCCAAATGATGCACACCAGAAGGACCCCAGGGGTTGCCAGTGGCAAATAGGCCACGAAGTCGTGACCTCGCACACATTACAGAGGAAGTAGAGTGCAGGGGAGGAGAGAGAGGGAGGCAGACTAAGCGAGTGAAGGAGAGAGGGAGAGGGGGAGGAAGAGAGCACACCCTGTCGAGAGGGTAGTGGTGGCTGGTTCGCAGGAACGGCAGCAGCAGCCGCTGATCAAACTCCGCGTACAGCTCCACCTGAGCACCCAGGCGGCGCAAGAAAGAGCTACACTCAAATGCATAAACTTTTTTATATACAGACTCGAATATATGTAATGTATTGCGTAAGTTGAGGCCTTCCTGGTTTCTCCTTCCCGCTAAAGCACTTGCTGCCCCCCCGTCCGTGCCTGCCTCCATTCTTTCCGGGCCACAGAATGCAGCAGGTAAGAATCTCGAGCTGGTTTGCAGCATGATTGCCACATTCATCCGAAGGGGGGCTGCGCCCAGCAAGAGAACTTGGGGAGGTGCAAGATGTGTGCTGGCGGGTGCTGAGAACGCGCCAACGAGACAGGTAGATGACAGAGAAGGAGGGAAGACACGCGTGCGCGCACAGATACAGACACACGCGCGCGCGCACACACACACACACACACACACACACGCGCATGTACGCATGAGCACGCGCACTTCACCGCAATCACTCGCACACGCACACCTGGAGCACGTGGAACTGGCTGCCAGCCTCGATTTCGCGCTCGAAGAGGCCGTGCAGATACAAATGCAGCGCACGCCTCTTGCTGTCCTCGCTGCAGTCCTTGCTCGCCATCCCCCCCTGGATCTGGCTGACCACCTGGGAGGGGGGGATGTCGTCGCTGTGCGCGATGAGCATGGCCGTGGCCCTCTTCATGTCCAAACGAAGCAGAAGGGGGATCTGCGGCAGCGTGAAATAGATCACAATCAAGTTTAGGGCTTCATCTGTGGGCTATATAGGCCCCCTTCAAGGTCACGAAGTATGCAATGACCTTGTTGACGCGAAATCTGCGTTCCATGATAACTTTCAGGCCTGTTTATATTGTGAGCCGATGTGGCTCCAGTGGGGCCACGTGCTACACGGAAGGGAACAAACAGAGCACATGTGAGTATGTGCAAGAAAGCGCTTCAGCTTGCTCAGAACAGGGTGCTCAGAGGAAGTGCAAGAGGAGCGCACGCAGGAGCCTGCCCTGGGCTCCTCCTTGCCTCCACGCACACAAGCCCCAAGACGAGCAGGAGTGTGGAAATGATGCATAAGAAAGAAGAGCCTCCCAAGTGCCACTTGGCAGGACAGCGCGACAAGCCCTTGCAGTCGAGTGACGTCGCATTGGCACAAATGCAGCTGGCTGCAGACTATGATGGTTCTTGCGGGTCTTTTCTGGTCCTTCAATCCGTTTGAGAAAAGGAGAGCGGTACGCCCCAATTCGAAGCCCTAAATTTGTTTACCCACAAGCTCCCCAAGACGAAGCCCTCACAAAAGTAAAACCCTAGCATTCTGTGCCTTCTGCAACTTACACTTTGAAGGCACGATCCCGATAAGAGGGCAAGCAAGGGGGCGCACGCGGACACACTGGGTCAGCAGCAGCTGTCAAGCCACACTCACAGGGCAAGGTCTCCTACTTGGACCTCAAGAAAGCAGGCGCTCCGCATATCCAAGCTTCCGGCAGCCCAACGTAAAACCTCTAGGGATCTCAGCCAGGTGGCCGTGCACTGCCGGAGGGGCGTACCTTGTCCTGCACGGCGCCGAAGAGCTGGTACTTCTCGATGAACTCAAACATGTGCGGCCTCCCCAGCTGCTCGCCACGTGGCACACGTCGCGCACGCGCCCCCACAAGCAAGCGGGCGTGTGAGATCAGAAGAGACAGACAGCGGCATTCGACCATCGCATCGCAACAACCTGGCCTGTAATACCGACAGAGCGCTTGCTAAGTCCGAAAAGACAAACGAATGAGGCCTGAGTGAATGAAGGGCCTGGAGAGTGACTGCTCGCAAAATATATTTTGGCATAGCTCGGGCCAGAGACAGTCCTCGGAAGGCCTATGACACAGAATCAAGAGCTAAGTGGCGCACCTCGAGGTAGGTGCCAAGCGCGTCCTCCAGCTGGTTGTTCTTCTCGTACAGCTCCCCCAGAGCCTGCGCAGGTGCCACGTGGCAGTCAGATACGCACATGTGCGCGCGCATAAAATGTATGCCCACACACACGCACACGCACACATATACACATGCACGCGCGCAAGCACACCCGCACACATTGACGCAAAGTTTTGGCTCACGGAATCGCCTAAATATATGAAAGTATATAGAGGAGACCAGTCCGCGAACGCCACCATGCTCTTGCGACGTCTCTTACCACTACCAAGCACAGACAGCAATTGTCATGGCCGCTCGTGATCAGTCGGCCCAGCCAGTGAAGCTTGAGAGGCAAGGGGGGCAGAGCTTATTTGCGCACACGGAATACCAAGACACGTACTTCAAAGTTGGGCGAGGGCTTTCCTTGTGCCAGAGCAGCTCTTCGATCACTCTGATTACTCAGAAGCAGAAGAGTCTCGCACTTGCATGCCTGCTTGAGAGGTCAGATTGCGAGAGCCCCTCATGCTGCTAGTCCTCACAGGCACTCACTTGCTAGAGGAGATGTGTCCTCAGTCAGCACAAACTCATGCACCCCCCTAGCACTTGTGCCATCAACCTCACACACCACTCGCCACAGCGGGAACAGAAGCACCAGCTGCTGCTGCTGCAGCAGCACACAACATGCACACACATGTACGAAACACAGCGCACACACCACCTTCCACATCGCACATGCCACACGCCACTCGCGGCAAAGCAACGCATGGGGGACAGATAGGGCGAGGAATGGACACAGAGACAGGGGGAGAGCAAGAGGGAGAGCAAGGGTGCAGGTCAACAAACCTCCTTCAAGGAGGGGGAGGGGGAGGGGGACGACATGACGCGGTGGCGCATGGCCGCAATGACGCTGCGCACGGGGTACGCGTCCTTGGGCCACTTGCGGATCGCAGCCAGCAGCTGCTCGTGGTCGGCTGGCGACGCTATGAACGCCTTGAGCACCATCTGATGGCCCCCGCAACGACGCACGCACGCACGCACGCACGTAGAGCATGCAGGCAGGCAGGCAAGCACGCGCGTAAGCGCGCACGCACAGCACGCATGCAAGCAGGCAACCAGGCAGGTACGCACGAGCATTGGCACGCAGGGTCCAGCTAGGAGCTGCAAATTACAAGGAGGGACCTGGCGCTCCTTCCTCTCTGTGTGCACATGCATGCCTGCATTGCCCACTGGCAGGCAGGCGGAAAAGGTGAGTGCTTAAGCCCGGAAAACGCTGCAGCTGGGATGCTGCGATGCTCCAGAGGAGTTCAATGACGCAGGGGCGAGCTGCATGCGGGAGCGTGGTGAATAGCAGCGGTCACGATTTTTTTGGCAATTTCCTCCCAACAACAGAGGGCTGGTGTAGCCGGAGGAACAGACGGAGGGCACGCCAGAGGGAATCCACCCAGCCACCACCTCACCCTGCTACATTCCGAAGAGCACCCCAACGTAGAATCGTGCAACTGTCACCTGTTCTGACACAGCAAAGTGGACATGAGAGTCACACAGCTCATCCCTCTGCATGGTGCGCAGACAACAGACCCCATGTGCGCATGCGCGAGCATGCTTGCTTGCGGCCGAACGAGTCTCAACGGCCACGGGCAAGTGCAGAAGCGTGACATGCGGCGCCCTTGTGGCGAGAACTTGCTGAGGGCTGCACTCGTACATCCCACACCGAGGGCATTGAGGGGACAGGCGTCAAATGGTCCCCAGGTGAGGGGGTACCTCGTACACGGTGTCGCGCAGGCGCGGGTTGGAGGTGGGGATGTATGGCCCGATGGCTGCCAGCTGTCGCAGCTGCGCGAACTTGAACAGCCACCTGCAGTGAGGAGTACAGGAGGGGTTGGGGGTTTGGGAAGACTGCAGGTGATACAGCAGCGAGAAAGAGAGTGCGTGCAGAAGGTGCCAGGTGGAGCACCCCTTGTGGCTCCCCCTCCGCTGGACAGGCAAGCAACGCCATTCCATAGGAGGCGCCGTGCACGCATACAAACGGGCATGCGTATGTGTGCGTGTGTGCACATGTGTGCATGTGTGCACGTGTTGCGTGCAAGCAAGGAGTTTCTTACAACACACATGTATGCCCTTTGGCCCGCAGCTGCAGCTCGGGGGTGTGCGTGCTTCAGCTTCAGCTTTCCAGCCGGGAGGTTGCTTGCTGGGCGACTGCCATCAGCCACACAGGTGCGCGCACACACACATACACACAAAAACAGCGCGCATATACTCGGACACGCATGCATGCGCGCGCACGCACACGGATCACGCGCCCAACACTCTTCACTTCCATAAGATTTGCACAAATGCTGCAGCACGTGCAGCTCTCAGAACACAACCATCCCAGATGCGTAGAGTCTCCAGAGGCTGCAAGGCAGCGAGTAGCAGCGGGCATGCCCTTGCTTGCCACGCACGTGCGAGGCGTTTGACTTCTGGGGTACACAGCAGTACCTCTCCCAGGCGGAGGAGGAGTTTCGGAGCAGCTTGGGGAGGAGGGCGGCCGCTTGGCCGTACTTGCGCTCCAGCACCAGATGGTCCAGGTACTTGGCCCCCACCTGCTCCTCGCAAAGGAGAGGGGGGATTGATGGACGCCAAAATAGTGCCAGTGTTAAGCACAGCACCGGCGGAGGAGCGATGGAGGGTGCGGAGGAGCGATGGAGGAGGAGCCGGTGGCAAGGGGAGGGCCCCTGAGAGGCTTTCGGCTCCAATGAGCCTCTAGGGCTTCGGGTTTGGGGCCTAGCTTACAGGGTGAGAGTGGATGTGCACCACACGTGTTGTGGCCGTGCTGTATTTCCGAGGGTGAGGTCCAGAGAGTAAAAGAAGCAGAGGTAGCCCCGGGGTTGGGGTCAGAGCCCAGTCTAGAAATACGTCAGGTCTTCTCGAGCTTACGGCTCCATAAACGAGATTAGGGTTTGGGACGTACATGTCTACAATGCATAGAACGTGTGTTGGCATCTGGGAACACACAGTCTTGAGCAGATGTGTCTGAGGCGCACCCTCGGGGATGGCGGGAGCTGGCTACCTCATCAAAGAGCCCCGGGCGCACGGTGGGGGAGGATTCAACGGCGGCCAGCGCCCTTGCGTGCCAGCCGTGCTGCAGCAGCCACGCCACGTGGTCCTCCGCGTCCCTGGCAGACCGCCAAGTGGCAGCCCCAAAGTAGCTGAGCTAGGGGACTGTGCAAGTTTCCCCAAGAGAGTATCAAGATAGCCAAGCCAGATCGATGGCAAGGAGACAAAGAGGTCTCCCTCTCCCTCTCCCGCGCCTACTCCCTCTCGCTTCCTCCCATTCTCCATATCTTCCTCGTCGGAACTCAGCATCAAAAGGCCGATGAGATGAGACAATAATATGCACTCCCGAACACAGGGACAAATGCGGACCCTCAGGAGCCAGCAGAGTCATGCGCACATGGAGCCACTGTTTGGAAGGCCTTTTCATGGAACAATCACAATGCACCCTTTCACGTCGCAGCGGGAGGCTGCCCGACAAAGAGTAGCAATAGTTCACGCTCATTCCTCAAGGTCACATCAACTCTGCCGAAAACACGAGGCAAATGCCCGCGATTACACTGCAAGGGCGACACCTCCCCTGAGCCACAGACAATGACGAGCGAAAATAACGTGGCCCTAGGAGAAGCGCAATACATAGCATGCAACACTTTCAGTCAAACGCATGCGTTGCTCGCGCTTACCCAATACCTACACTCCTGGACCAGCGCCTGCAGCAAAGAGCCAGCAGAGTGCAGAGGCCCCAAGAGTACAGTCTCAGCAGAAGCTCATACGCGATAACTGTCATATTGCAGACACCAAACACCAAGAACAGACACACACACACACACACATACACACCTGGATCCAGACCCACTCGCACACCCACACGGACAGACAGACACCCGCCCCTACCACAGAAGCAGATGCTCTGGCACAAGCCGAGGAGAGCATGTGTAAGGAGGGCAGTGAATGGCAGGCTCTGGGGCGGGTTGTACCTGGGGCGGGCAACGATGATGTCACGTGGCGCCATGACGTAGTACAGCGGCTCGTCCCCCGCCGCCCACTGGCCGCCCAGCGCGCCGCTGCCTGGCACGCCCCTCACCTCAGTCCCCGTTCAGACACGCAAACAAGAGCAGGTGCTGGCTCAGATGGCGAGCTTCGTATGCTCTCTGGCACGGCTGCCCAGCTTGACCGGTGGTCAACCCACTGGCCTCCCTTCTCTGGATCATTTGAAGTAAATCCTCCTCACCACCTAGCTTTTGACCGCCAAGGGCGCAGGCCAGCTGCCCATTTCCCCTGACGCTGAGAACAACGGCAACACGTACACTGCGACCCTACATGAAATAAGTCCAGCGTCGGCTACGCGCAATGTGTTACATGTCAACATGTGCGTCGTGGAGGGAGGCTTAGGGGAAGAGAGGCAAGTGGCGGGCTGCAAAGAAAGCGGCACACACGCCAAATGCCTCCTCTGAACAAAGACACATCAGCATGCGTGAAACACACTCCTCGGGATAAAAAAGAAGCTGTAGAAGACAGCTGCTGGGTCTAGTGAGACCTTGACGAGGTGGCACGGGCTCAGACTGGCTCCGGCTGTCCGCCTGTTGTAAATGCGAAACACACGCCCACGGGTTCCAGCGATAGGGTGGTGGATGCAAAGGCCAGGGCTCGAGGCTTAGGGTTTGGATCTTGGCCTCCTTGCTACAGCTGAAGAGTCGCAAGCCCCACATCAGTGGGGCGGTTCTATTAGGCGCAGCAAGAAGAAGGGCACACGTGTGGGCGCACAGGTGGCATCGCACTCTCTGTGATGCCCTACTGCACTTCCCAAAGAAGACGGAGACGTTTCAGTGAAGCAGTAAGCCGAGACCAGAGGGGAGAGGGCCCCGGCGAAGAAGTAGCTTGCACTGATTGCCACGCTGTTGTGCAGAAAACCGGCTCCTGTGCGTGTGCGAGCTCTCTGGTAATGGAAGGACCTCCGCGGCGTTGTTGCATGCACGAGGGGTATTGAACGGCGGATTTGACGATAAAGAGAAACAGAAGGTGCGGCAGAGGAGCGGGATGATGGGACAGACGTGCACCACTCGCGCTGTTCAGACAAGATGCTAGTGTTCTGGTATTTACCCAGCACTGACAAGAAGGGGGGTTGTGAGAAGTAAGCAAACAGCTGACAGAACAGCAGACAGAAAAAAGCCACAACAAATTCCGCCCGCGATTGCTGCCAAACGACATCAGCATTGCCGCCAGCACGCACCTCCCCCAGTGTGGCCTGAAAAGGGGACACCTGTCACCATCTTCGGACAGGGTGGACCCAGACACAGCGGCCCTTGCAAAGCGAAACTCTACATCAAAAAGCACGGGAATTTCTTCTGCAGGCGATCCTGAGGGAGAGAGCAAAGGTACCTGAGAAGGGCGTGTGAGCGAGCATGTAGTCGGCGGGGCAGAACTCCTCGTAACCCGCGACTGACAGCACGTCAGATGCCAGCTCGTCGCCCCTCCAGTCCACAACGCGCACCTCCGGTCTCGGCGCTGCCCCCTGGCGGCCCACCAGGCAGGCAGCAACACAAAGCGCGCCTTGAGGCTTAAGGTCTGGGGTGGCGCCAGACAGGCCGGATATGCTTATGTCCAATTGCAATGGTCAGACACGGTTTCTCAACGTTTTGCGCTAGCACAATCGCGAGCCATATGCGCAGGAGGCCTTGGGGGTTAAGCAGTGTGCACACGTGTGCGAGACAATGAGTATGTATGCACGCAAGCAAGGCATGCGCGTGCAAGCGTGGTGTGTATGTGCGTGTGTGTGTGAGTGTGTTCTTGTGTGTGTGTGCACGTGTCTGCGTGCATGATGCACATGCCCTGACCGAATTAAAAATTGCCACCTTCACTCATTTGCGCATAGAAAAATGCACACATGCACACACACACACACACACACACACACACCTACACCCCCGGGCGACTTTGGCAAGGGGAGCTTACGACAACTGGCGGCAGTGAGCTGCCAGTCTGGCGACGCTCTCCCGAGTTGTCCAGTGGGTGCGGACACGCGAGCACCACGAGCGCGTCGTCGTACGGGGCCACCCCCGAGATGAGGCAGTTGGTCTTGAACGTGGTCAGGATCTCTGCGTACTTGAGGCGCGTGCTGAAGTCGCCCGCAGAGCCGGCCCTTCTGCTCGGCGAGGGGGACAGGCTTGCTCTGCTTGCTGCCACCTGGCTGAAGCTGCCGCTGCCGCCGCTGTTCTTGCTCTGCTGGCTGAGCAGGGAGAACAGCGGGGGCTTAGTGGTGCTGCTGCCGTTGCTGCTGCTGCTGGGGGTGGCGGCGGGGGCGGGGGCACGGGCAGAGGGGGAAAGGAATGGGAAGGAGGAGCTAGAGAGTGAAGGAGGAGGAGAAGCAAGAGGGGAAGAAACGCGGGAGGATGAGTCAGAGCAAGATGCGGGCTTTGACGATGGCTTCAAGCTCGCCTACAAGCTGAGAGAGGCTGGCACAGTACCTGTCGAGCAAACGCCTGCCTGGGCGAGGGCTCTGAAGCAGACACTTGGCATGCTGGTGCTGGGCTCAGCCGTCGTAGGCTCCCTGGCCGTGGCGGCCGTGCGCCTCAGGATGACACCTGGCACCTCGCTGGCGGCCCCCATGGGTAGCTGCAGAGGCGCCACCTCGTCCGTCACACTTGCTACTGTGAACTGCACACCCTGCCCCCTCCCTCCCCCTCCCTCTCCCTCTCCCTCTATTTCTCCCTCCCCTGCATCATATTCCCTCTCCCCCTCCCTCTCCATCATTACGGCTGAGTGGCAGCCGCAGCAGCAGCAGCAGCAGCAGGAGGAGGAGGAGGAGGAGCAGCCATTGCCTTCTTCCAGAGGCTCCCTCCTGCTGGCATCTGTCACTCCCTCCCGCTCTCCCCCCTCCTCCCCTCTCCACCCTTCAAAGTCCTCAACTACCGCAGAATCTCGCGCTCTGGCTTACGTGGGCGGGCCCACGGGCTTCAGCGCCAGTCCAGCTCAGAGCCGCAGCAGGCGTGGAGGCCGCCAGCTGGCGGGCTCTGCGGCAGCTGGAAGCAGAGAGGACAGCTGGACAGGGACGGGGGCGGCCGCGTTTGTAAGCTGGCCCGTCAAATCTCCCCCGCCTCCACCCGCAGGCGCGCCGGCCCCGCCCGCTGCTGCCAGCTCCGCAGGAGAGGGCCGGGAAGCGCCAGCTGGCGCCCCCGCCGAGCTGCTGCCGTTGGGCGCGGTGGCAGAATTGGGTCCCCTCAAGAAGGCGTCGGAAAAGCTCGGGGTGTGGGGGTTTAAGGGGCTAGGGTTTAAGGGCTGGGGTTCTAAGGGGCGCAAAGGGAAGCAGGGGTTGCGGGAAGGAGAGGCGGGGGGGGAGGGGCAGCGCAAGGGGACGGTGGGCAGCAGGCAGCAAGCGAAGGCGCAGGAGGGGAGGGAGGCCAGGGGTGGGGGCGAGGGCGAGGAGGGGGGGGAGATGACGGAGGAGGAGAGGAAGGAGCTGGAGGAGTGGCTGGCTAAACCCTACCTGTGCTCGGTGCCCCTGCGCGTGCATGCGCTGCGAGGCTCTGTGCCCCCTCTCTGGATCAAGGTCGGTCCCTCAACCCCCAAGCTCAAAACCCTAAATCGTGGAACCCACCCCTCGAAGCCAAACTCTGACTCTGCACCCCGCACTCGCAAGAGCCCCAAGCGCAGAAAACCTCGTAGTTGGTACCCGAAACCCTAAAATCCGTGGGCCTTCAATTCTAAAGCTGGAACTCCAGAACGCAGACACATTCGCAGCCCCCCCACAGGCTCCGCTTCCGTGTCCCCTGGCCTCGCATGTCACTTATTTGCCAACAGCGGGAGGGCTCTCAACAATGCCCCTACCCTCTCCCCCCTTTCCCCCCCACTCCTGCCCTCCCTTTCCTTGTGCATCATCCTGGCAGGTGCGAGGTTTGCATGCCCGTCCCTTGAGCCCTCGCCAATGCCTTCGGGGGGGAAAGGGGGGGGG
>WELA01002985.1:299839-338371 GCA_009602735.1 Mesotaenium endlicherianum
GGGGGGGGGCATGAATTAGGGTTCTGTTTGCACTCGGTGTGCCCAGACTTGGCCGTCGCGGTTCCGTGGGCCTGTGTTGGCAGCATACTGGCAGCACGGTCCTTTTTACTGGCAAGGCGCCTACTTCAGCACACCTGCTCTTGTCTGGCCTTTTTCTCTCCCTGTGTTGCATCGCTGCCCATGACTGCGTACGGCGCCTGCAAGCGCCAGCTCAGCCCAGCCCTCACGTGCTTCTGTGCCCTGGTTCTGGGCATGCGCAGACGAAGACTGTGCTTGCTTGCTGCTAGTGTCTCGCGAGCAAAGCAGATCACAGACGTGGATGTGTAAATGTACAAGTTTTATTCGAGTTAACTTTCACTTGTGCGGCGGAAGCTGGGAGTGGGCATCCTCCGCTTTTGCAGATGAGTACAAAACGAGTACCGAAAGTACAGATCAGCACCGAGCCTGTAGAAGCCGCACCAAATGTGTGTAAGCTCCAGAAGTATCAGACGCACGCAGTGAGGCGTTCTTGCTAGCAAGTGGCCAGCGGCAAGCACTACAGGGAGTAGGAGGCGTAAACATATCAAAATGCTGTCCTTAACTCCCCCTTCCCCGACCCCTGTCACCCTGTCCCCTGTCCTCTGTCCCTCCCTCGGCCTCCGCCCCTTGACCCCTGACCACTGTCTGTCCCCTGTCCCACTTGCTGCAATTGCTTGGATGGCCTGGTGGTGTGTCTCTCGTGTCCCCTGCCTCACAGGTTCTGGGCTGGAAGCTGGCGGAGACGCCGGACGGGCTGCGCCTGCGCGGCGAGTGGAAGCTGCGCAGTTTTGCGGCGGGGCTCACGCTGTTTGAGCGCATCGCCGAGGTGGCGGAGGCCGTGGGCCACCACCCCGACCTCCACCTGGAGCGCTCCAACCGCGCCTCCGTCGACATCTGGAGCCACTCCGTCGGTGGGCGCCCATGCATATCCACGCGATTCTTTGTCGCTTCTGCTGTCTGTCGCGTCCGCTCGCACCTGCGCCCTACCCCTTGGCCTGCTCAGGCCTCGCTCTCGCTCTTGCTCTAACTCTCGCTCACTCCCATGGGCTTCCGTTGATCTCTCTGCTCCTTTGGTACTAGCTGCTCATTTGGTGGGCTTCCTTGCCCTGCGTGTTCAGGGGGGGAGAGCTCTTTAGACGCTTGCTTGCACGCTTTGCTTGGACTTGAGTAGTATGAGGAAGGGCCACTTTACAGCTGGCCATGCTGAAAGGTCAAGAATGATAAAATTTAGGTTTGGGACTTTTCCGGAACCTGCCCTCATCAGTGAGCAGTTGACCTCATGCAGTGGTCTCCCTCAATAGTGGGAAGGTAACTCTGCAGTCCTCTCTGCGGGCAAAAGCTCACGCTACGGATTTCTGTTGGTGTTATCTTACAGGTGGGGTCACTGAAGCTGACTTCGTCCTTGCTGCAAAGATTGACCAGATCTTCACCGGAGACCTCGTCGATAAGAAGAAGTTCTGGGCTTAGACACTCCTGTACTCAGTCCAATATGTTCAAGAAATGAGGTGGCACTCTCCTGTTCTTGCGCGTATTAAGAGCATCCTGTAGCTCCAGTCTTTCTTCAGGCTTTCTTTAGTTCTTAGTGCACAAATTGATGTGCACATTCCAGAAACTGAAAGTTGCTGCTAAATATTCAAACGTTCTTGTCAAGATTGTAATCTGTCTAGCCATAGTCCAGTTAGTCAAAGGCCGTCAACTCCGGAAACGAGCTCTTGACCATCTATCTGAGCAAACAACCGCTAATCCATGGAAGTAGCCCACTTTTGCATGTCATTATACAAGCACAAGTACTTACATCTTGGTGTGCATTGCATCATGACATCAGCATGTGACCGGATGAATTGCATTTTAGGTGGATGTACTTTACTTCAGCAACAAGCTGGAGCAAACGGTCCCTCGTGAGAATTTATTGTTTTTGTAGATTAGGTCACTTGTAAAGGCTCAAAGGAGAATATGCAGGCGCGAAGGACGCACAAACTCACTCAGGAGAAGATAATGCAAACGACGTTGCGGTGTTATATAATCAAGAAACTAAAAACCGTGTAGATAAACATACTTGTAATGGCAGTAAGGTAAGTACAAGTATTGTTGTCGTGCCGAATGGCGTCGGAACCTGGACACGTGTGTGACTTTCCAGGGATCAGCACGTGTGTCATTGACCTAGTGGATGTGTCGGTGATCCTTCTTGCGTGTGGGCTTTCTCTGGTTGACAGGTCGGTGCATCTCTGCGCGTGGGAAATCAACTTGGTCTGTTGCCCTTTGCACGTGTGTCGGTGGCAGGCTAAGTGGGGTTGACCTATTTCTGGTTTTCCTGCACTTGCATAATTCAAAGAGGGAGTCAACACTTAGTGAACCTCTTCAATTCCTATTCTAGGACTAAGCAATTATTGCAAAAAAAAAAATCTTTCCTTTTTCCATACAAGGACAGAAGCGTCGTATTTCTTAATAGGTTTTTGCCCAAGTTGAGGGTTGCACAAGTGAACAGATTCTAGTTTGCAAAATCACGTCTAAGCAGATTACCTCACAATACCAAGTTTCACATAAGATCGCCCACTAGGGCTTTTGCTTAACTTCCACCAAGTCACAGCTTACAAAATTCTAAGACTACAGCATCTATGCCGACTTGGCTTGAGCTCTTCGCTCAAAACCGCGCCAATTAATTTCTACTGCTGAAATGAGCACACTTAGCTTCTTACTGAGGGCTTTACTACTAATCCTGCTCTTGCTAACAACAATTCGATAATTGAGACTTCTGAGAACTTGAAAACTAACACAACACTCACCATTTAATGTGCTCTTTGCGCGTTTGTGATGTTCGTATCATATCTGCTCTAGAACTCCTAAATCCTAACAGATTCTATTTTTGCAAGTTCTCTACTTTTTTTCAAGCGGAATCCCTTCTTGGGAAATCCTGAACGCTAACTTTCAATCACTGAGAGAGAATTTTTTAAGCGTCCCATGAAGTGTGCCATCTTGCTGAATCTATCAGACACAACCCATACGGCATCGTGTCCTTGACCACTCACTGGTAAAGATGTGATGAAGTCCATAGCAATCTGCTCCCAAGGATGCTCTGGAATAGGCAGGGGCTGCAATGTACCTCCCTTCTTTTGATTTGGTGTCTTGTTTCTCTGGCACGCATCGCAACTCCTGATTCACTCCTCGATGTCCTTGTCCATATTTCTCCAATAATACTCTCGCTTCAACACGCTTGCCGTCTTCTCACATCCAAAGTGTCCAGCATATAAGCAATCATGATGCTCCGCAAGTAGTAAGTCTCGTAGCTCCTTGACGTCAGGTACTACCACTCTCTTGAAATCACCATAATACCATATGTCGTCTTTCTTCTGCATACTTGAGATGGACTCAGCTGCTCCTCCATCAGCAAACTTTGAGTCCTCCTCATATCCTTTCTGAAGCTTCTCCTTGAAGTCCATATTGTCCTTGATGACCGAGACAGCTGCTGAAAGGGGAAAGGGTGCGGGGAGTGCGCCCATACTCACTCACGCACCCTCACCCGCGAGTGGAAGCTTGCACGAGGACCTTCCCTAGTTGCATACAACAAGGTGGGGTGGCCTAGAGGTATGCCACCCTTGCAAGAGTGAGAGGGCTACATGAGAGAGGAGTGGAAAAGAACTCACTTTATTAAAAAAAGTCGTGTACAGATAAGAAGGTTAGACTAGACTAGACTAGACTAGACTAGACTCCCTCTTTAATGCTTCAACTCTAAGTATCCTCTCTAGCAAAGTACCTCCAGAAGCTTCTACTATGGCTCCTTCCATGTAGGTGATCTTGCCTAGTTGGACAAGCTAGCACACCCACACGCACACAATCACACTCTAGAATATTCTACTACACAATCCACTAACTCCTCACGGAGTTCCTAGAAATTCCACGATCACTTTGGCATTCTACGTAATCGTACGTAGTTTCTGGAACCCTTATGATTCAATGTCCTACATCCTGGACTCCAACCGTCACTGGACCTGTCCTTGTCACTGAATTGAATCTGTGACATTAAAAACTCACTAAAAACTCCCAAAACTCATAACTTTCTCAATACTTGTCCAAATGACTTGAAACAAAGACCAAAGTTCTTCTAAAATCACACTTTATACATATAAAATGCTAGAATAATACAAACTACACTTTCATAACCTTACAGCGGCAAGGTCACACCTCCTGGATAAAGCATCTGCAGGGTTGATCTTCCCAGGTAAGTACTCGATCTTGTGGTCGAACAGTTACAGAAACTCCATCCACCTTGCCTGTCTTGGTGTCAACGTTGGCTGCATCATAAATTTCTCCAAGCTCTTGTGGTCGGTCTTGATGAATACCTTCCTTTCGTCCACATAACATCGCCAAATCCTAATAGCCAACATCTCCTGCTCGTGTGCTGCATTATTCTCCTCCGCAGGACTCAACGTCCTGCTCTCATATGCCACAGGCTGCAATCCTTTGCCCTGGTCTTGGAGAAGAATGGCTAGGAGAGTCATCATTAATCACAATGTGAAAAAGATAAGGTACTATATCTATGTTCCTTGAGATTCTATTGTTAAACTTATTAATATAGCATAAATAGTCTTCTACCTCTCACCCTCTCTTGTACCCCATCACAGGCTTCTTTGTGAGCTAATCTCAACCTCGGTCGCCGAAGAAAACGAGCACAAACATTGAATTAAGCCTACAAAACTCAAAGATCACGCGCGAACCATCAACATTGCAACTTTTATTTCAAGATTGATGAAATAATATTTGACCACCCTCCATGTCGTGTTTGTGTCCACCATACATCAGATAAACAGTTGTTTCGGACTATAGTTTCTCCTTATTTGTAGTGATTTGAGTTATTATACATTAGTTTGCATATATTTTAATGTTTTCAAATATATTTGAAGTAGTATGGTGTGGAGTCAAGTGTGAATAGGTACTCTAGTAACTTGGTTCATGTCCTTTGAACCTTTCAAGGCATTTTCGAAGTTAGAGGAAAGACCTAGAAGAACTCCATGTGGCAAAAGTCAGATGTGCCATTTTTAGGTCAAAAGGACATGTGTACATTATTCTAGAAAGAGGTGGCAAGTTTTGGGATGTGTTGGGTGCCAACACATCAACATACACCTTCCTAGAAATTACTTATGTAGCAAGTATATAAACAAGAGCTAGAACATAGAAAGACATTCCAGAATCACTCTTGTACTTGCCAAAATCCAGAAATATATTAACTTTCAAGAAGCCATCTCTCTTTCAAGAAGCTACCACTTGTGTTCAAAGATCCTTGTCTTGAATAGATAAAGTATTCTGTTTTACTAAGTACTTTATCTATCTGTTTCACTACAGTGGTATCGGAGCTAGGCACTTTGGTAGCACAAGAAGATGGCCGATCCTCAAGACCAACAGCAAGCTTTCGAAGGAAGCCCTTCCTCTCCAAGACACCCTCCTCCAGCGCCGATGGGAGAGCCCACTCAAGAAAATCTGCAACAACAAGAAGCACCACAAGGAGGAGCACACCCTCCTCCAGCGTCGATGGGAGAGCCTACTCAAGGAAATCTGCAACAACAAGAAGCACCACAAGGAGGAGCACCGTCAAATCCCGTGGCAGCCGCTATAGCAAAGTTGACCCCACCACAAGGAGTTCCCGCAAATGAGTGGGCAGCCTTCCTAATGACCGTCCACAACCAAGTGGGCTTGGCCACCTATGAAGCAACCGTGCAAGCGTCAAGAGAAGCTATGGCTGCCATGGTTGCCCCTATTGCGAGCAATGCTCAAAATCCAGCCCCGGCTCAAGCGCCTCCACAAGAGCCAACGAGAGCAAGGAAACTCATCAAGCCCGGCAAACCCGACACTTTCAACCCCGGGAAAGGTGCCAACCTGAATTTATGGCTCTACCAAGTGGAGACGTACCTCGCGTTCCTTGAAGTACCCGAGGAGGACTACGTTCCCTTTGCCGTTACCTTACTTAGAGGAGCAGCAACATCATGGTGGCGTAACTATCAAGCGGCTATATATCAAGCTATGGCGCACCCCATGCTCGGCCAAGAGCCCCCACCATCATATGCAAGATGGGCAGATTTTCGTGAGGCCCTCAAGAAGCAATTCATGCCCATCAATGCGGAGAAGATTGCCCGAGGAAAGCTCCACCATCTCAAGCAAACGACGTCCGTTCAAGAGTATACATCCAGATTTCACGCCCTCACTCTTGAGATCCCCAACATGTCTCTCGAGGAGAAGATTGACCGTTACATCTTTGGCCTCAAACCCAAGGTGGCAAAGGAAGTGGAGTTACGCGACTTGACGGACTTCTCAAAGATCATTGAAGTGGCCCAAAAGGTGGATACCTTGGATTTCAAGCACTCCGTGCCTTCATCTTCACGGGTACCGACGACGCGGGTGTACGCAGCCCCTTCCACATCCGAATCTGGACCCACACCCATGGAAATCGGAGTTATTAAAAGGGACCCCGCGGCTGCCCGGAAGAGTGGAAGACCCTCCAATGACACTTATGATGCAAGAAACCAGCAAGGAGTGAAAGCAAGACTCTCCCCGGCTGAAAAAGAAGCTCTCATGACGGCTGGACTATGCTTCTATTGCAAGGAAAAGGGCCATCGTGCACTTTCATGCCCCAAAAAGTTGTCAAAAAACGGACAGCGCCGGTAGGCCAGGAGCCTACCACCCCAAGACCCACTTCACGAGAAGGCAACACGCCAAGTGAGGTGGAGACCCCCGTTGAAGACGACGTTCCAGCCCCAATGAGTTTGAGAGGTTACCTTGGAGGAGAGAAGGTCCACATCTTGGTGGATAGCGGAGCTCAAGGCAACTTCATTGCTGCAGATTTTGCCACCAAGCACGGTATTACTATGCGAACTCTTGACCACGACGAGGAGATTATGATGCCCGATGGATTCTCCTATACTACCCCTTCCAAGAAGACGTACCCCTTGGCACTCTCTATCAAGTCCTTCAAGGATAGAGTAGTGTTCTCCCCCATGCAATTGGGCAAGTACGACGTCATCCTAGGGACGCCTTGGTTGACCAAGCACAACCCCCAAGTTGATTGGAGGACCGGTACTATCAAGATCAAGAATGACATCACTTCAAGAATCTGTATTTTGCGCGCAATCCAGAATATCCAGACCCAAGACATCCAGAAGCCGGCACACGAGATACTATTGTCCGCCCTCCAACTCAAGAGACTTGTGAGGAAGGGACACGAGCTTCTTTTGGCCTTGATCACGCCAAAAGACATCAAGAAAGACATCGAGAGTCAAGAAGGCAGCCCCGTTCCCAAGGAGATACAAGAAGTCTTTGAGGACTACAAAGAAGTGTTCTCCCCGGAATTGCCCAAGGGCCTACCCCCCAAAAGATTCGTAGACCACAAGATAGAGTTGGAGCCCGGAAGCAAGCCCATCTCTCGGCCTACGTTCAAAATGTCATACACGGAGCTAGACGAAGTCAAGAAGCAAATCAAGGAGCTACTGGAGCATGGCTTCATTCGACCTAGCAAGTCGCCATTTGGAGCCCCGGTGCTATTTGTCAAGAAGAAAGATGGTACCTTGAGGATGTGTGTGGACTATCGCGCCCTCAACAAGATCACCATCAAGAATCGATACCCGCTGCCGCGCATGGATGAGCTCATGGACCGGCTGGTTGGAGCCAAGTACTTCACGAAGATTGACTTACGGAGCGGCTACCACCAGATTCGCATCGCAGAACCGGACATAGAGAAGACGGCATTCAGGACAAGATATGGACATTTTGAGTTCATGGTCCTGCCATTTGGACTCACCAACGCGCCAGCAACTTTCATGACTATGATGAACACCATATTTCAGCCCATGTTGGACAGATTTGTGGTGGTATTCATCGATGACATCCTTATCTACAGCAAGACCCTTGAAGAGCATGCGAGACACTTGAAAGAAGTCCTTGAAGTATTGAAGCAAAACAAGCTGTTTGCGAAGGAGTCAAAATGCGAGTTTGCCAAACAAGAAGTGGAGTTCCTAGGTCTCCACGTGACTGCTGATGGCATCAAGATAGACCCCAAGAAGACCACGGTGGTGGAGGAATGGCCAACCCCCACGACCAAGAAAGAACTCCAGTCATTCTTGGGATTTGCCAATTGGTACAGAAAATTCATCCAAGGCTTCTCGCACATAGCAGCCCCCCTGACAGATCTACTCAAGAAGGACAGGCTATATACATGGACCGAGAAAGAGGAAGAGGCATTTCAAGAGTTAAAGCGAAGATTGACCACATCCCCGGTGCTCACACTCCCAAGTCCAAACCCAGATTGGCCCTTCCACGTCATCACCGATGCATCTTCCTATGCAATAGGAGCAATCCTGCTTCAAGACCAAGGCAAGGGACTGCAGCCCATCGCCTACGAGTCAAGGAAGCTAAATCCAGCCGAGCAAAATTATACAACCACGGAGCGAGAGGCATTGGCGATTGTACATGCCTTGAAGGTTTGGCGCTGCTACGTTGAAGGACGCAAAGTACTGGTCACCACGGACCACGAGGCGTTAAAGCACCTCCAGACGCAGCCGTATCTCTCAAGGAGACAAGCAAGATGGAGCGGATACTTGCAACAATACAACATCACGATTCAGTACCAGCCCGGCAAGACAAACCCGGCTGACCCCCTCTCAAGACTGCAATTAAATGCAGTGATGGTATCCCTGAAGACAGATCTGGAAGCTCGATTTTCAGCCGCCTATGAAAGAGACCCTTACTACAAGAACGGAGAAGCAGCCTTGGACCCATGCAAGAAGCAAGAAGGCAATTATTGGGTGAGGCAAGATACGGGCCAGAGATGTGTTCCTAATGACTTAGACCTCCGGCTCTTGCTTCTACGAGAAGCACACGACAACCCTCTTGGAGGACACTTTGGAATCCTAAGGACCACGGGCGTTCTAGCTAGGACTTATTGTTGGCCAGGCATGTCTAAGCAAGTCAAGGAGTACTGCAGGAGCTGTGACACATGCCAAAGAATCAAGCCATCATCGCAAAAGGCGGGAGGACTCCTCCAACCACTACCAATCCCCGAAAGACAATGGACGGACATCTCAATGGACCTTATCGTGGACTTGCCCGTGACACCTCGAGGCCATAATGCAATACTCACGGTGGTGGACAGACTTACCAAGATGGCTCATTTTATTCCCACGACGACTAAGGCTACAGCACCACAACTTGCAAGACTCATCTTTGACAACATCTTCCGACTCCATGGACTACCATCAAGAATTGTGTCAGATAGAGATCCAAGATTCACAAGCCATTTCTGGAAAAATCTCTTCAAGAACTTGGGTACATCGCTGGATATGTCTACTGCCTACCACCCACAATCAGATGGGCAAACCGAGCGTATGAATCGTACCCTAAAGACCTCTCTAAAGGCCTACGTGTCTACCCTCGAGCAAGACTGGGACATGTACTTGACCCCCCTCGAGTTTGCCTACAACAACACTACGCAGGCCTCTACCCAAGAGTCCCCATTCTTCCTCAACTATGGCTTCCATCCGACCACGCCACTGAGCTTCACGGCTGGCCATGATGAAGTACCTGCAGCCACAGATTTTATGGAGACATTAGAAGCAGCCCTTACAGCAGCGAAGAAAGCTCTACAACACGCGCAAGATGCTCAAGCAAGAGTGGCGAACAGATCCAGAAGAGAAATTACGTACAGAGTGGGTGACAACGTGTTACTATCATCCAAGAACATTTCCCTGAACAACAGGCCTGCCGGCAGCAAGTTCTCTCCCAAGTATTTGGGACCCTTCAAGATTATCCAGCAAGTCAACCCCGTTGCTTTCAAGCTAGAACTTCCCCAGACTATGCACATCGACCCCGTATTCCACGCTTCCCTCTTCAAGCCATATGTGCAACCCGACAACAAGTTCCCAGGACGTGTGACAACCCCACCAGCCCCAACAATAGTGGATGATCATTTGGAGTACGAAGTGGAAGACATAGTGGCTATGAGAAATTTCAGGAGACAGCAGCAATACTTGATCAAGTGGAAAGGATATCCAGATTCGGAGAATAGTTGGGTGGCGGCGCACTACCTTGACAAAGTTCAGAGAAAGTTGAAGCGCTTCCATGCCGCCAACCCCCATCTTGGACCAGCCCCAAGTCTCTCTACTAGAAGCCCGAAGACTTCAGGGAGGCAGCCTGCCACCATCAAGAAGCAGCAGAAGACCCCTTGGAGGCAGCCTGCAAGAACAAGAAAGAGGAAAAATTGACATTAGACACTCTTCTCTTCTCGCAGTTTCTGGACAGAAAACTAAAACTGCTACTGGTAATAGGTCTCTGCATAATAAATTCTGAAAATTTACCTGGCTGTAGTCCATGAGTAGCCGGTCATTTAGAGTCCAAGTTTGCTCAATTTGGAGCACTGGTGAGAGAGATATGATGCTCTAAGTAGAAGGGGGTCAGGCTGCTGGCATTGTTAGGACAGAATATGCCTTCTGACATTGTGCCTTCCCCTGAACTTGGAATGCTCTGAAACTCAAGACTCTGGTAGAACATCTTACAGCGCCCAGTTTGAGACTTAGTTTGCAGAATTTGGAGAAGTATAGAAGGACTTATGATTTTCAGAAGTTTCTGCACAGATTTGGAGGAGTGCCTACTCTCTCAGCTCTCAACGACACTCCAGAAATGAGAATGCTCTCAAATTTGGTGACCCGGTAGAGTTCTCCGACGCGGTCCGTCTGGCACTCGAATTTTCAGATTTGGAGCAGTTCTGTGGCCGCTATGAATTTTTGAGTTCGTGGCAGATTCTGGGCCAACTTGTACAATTTTCTTTATCATTAAGGAGTAGGCTAGCCAATAAGGTCACACCACCTACGACCTTGCCTAGTCTACCTTACATGTGTAGCACCTGACTTGGCGCCTTTGACTAGTCCTCTTCACATGTGTGGCATCTGACTTGAAACTGTTGACTAGTTTGCTCCACATGTGTAAGACCTGACTTGACGCGCCGAGACGTCGCTTTTTCTATGGGGGGGGTGATGTAGTGATTTGAGTTATTATATATTAGTTTGCATATATTTTAATGTTTTCAAATATATTTGGAGTAGTATTGTGTGGAGTCAAGTGTGAATAGGTACTCTAGTAACTTGGTTCATGTCCTTTGAACCTTCCAAGGCATTTTCGAAGTTAGAGGAAAGACCTAGAAGAACTCCATGTGGCAAAAGTCAGATGTGCCATTTTTAGGTCAAAAGGACATGTGTACATTATTCTAGAAAGAGGTGGCAAGTTTTGGGATGTGTTGGGTGCCAACACATCAACATACACCTTCCTAGAAATTACTTATGTAGCAAGTATATAAACAAGAGCTAGAACATAGAAAGACATTCCAGAATCACTCTTGTACTTGCCAAAATCCAGAAATATATTAACTTTCAAGAAGCCATCTCTCTTTCAAGAAGCTACCACTTGTGTTCAAAGATCCTTGTCTTGAATAGATAAACTATTCTGTTTTACTAAGTACTTTATCTATCTGTTTTACTACATTATTACAAACTAGCAAAATATTTTTGCTTAGTACATATACGCATATTCATGACATTTAGATGTCTTTTTTTAATATATGGCAAGCAGACCCCTCGATTTAAAAACTTTTAGATGTTATTTCTTACTGTGGATGCTAAAAAAACCCAACTCAAACAAAAAGGATGTCTCATAAAATCCCTAAGGTTGTGAGCGAATGTTGGCTTAGATCCAGAGAATTTGTAAAATTCTCAATGTTATCATGTACTCCGATAATTCCCAAAAGCATCGTTCTCAAATTTTTTTGATGTCCTCCGAAACCCTCACTATTGAAAGGCAGAGGATGTCTTTGAAAATTTACGATTTTTGTCAAATCGAGAGGTTTGGTGGCAAGCAAGTGCAGCATGTTCTACGAGCACTCCATGTAGCTCGTAGTCATATATGGTTCTATCGTAGGCAATTTATTTACTTATGTGTTTTGTCGATGGTATTTTTATAAAGACGTGTTTTGTACTAAACATGATGTCAAAGGCGTAATATTCAGTTTGTCTTACAAACTGAAATCGATACATTAAAACCATTGGCAATTATTTGCTTAGTATTTGAAAGCAAGGAAAAAGGGCAAAGATTGGCAAAGATGGACCCTCGAAAGACTGAAATTTTGTCCCTTTGCCCCAAAGTGAAGCTTTTACAATGGGAGGAGTGGCCAATCAAATGATATCATTGGGTGTAGAAAACAACAAAGTCAACCCCTGCCGACAACTTTGTGATCTCAAAAAATCGTTGTCTTTTTTGCGGTTTGATAGGAAATTCCCGACCTCGAGAAGAGATTTTGGCCACCAAAAGTCATCAAGTAGTGCTGACATCCATTTTGTGATTCAATCCATTTTGTCTCTTATGAGAGTCAACTTTGATTGTGGACCGTTGGGCCGGCATGACAAAACTGGCCACTACTGTAAAAGTTATGCGGAGTATTACACACGTGCATAATACATACTAATAAACTCGGTGAGAATAATACAAAATTTTATTCAAGTAAAAAATGAAGTTTCTTGGGCATCCGCATATCATAGCTGAGATTTGACCCTACAGTTGGATAATGACACTATGCACCATATGTAGTTCTTCTTCCTCTGAGGGACAATCGGTGGCACTTGATGCTGCGCATAAATCATATTTTGATTGATTGTGATGAGGTTACTCGCTTATGTTGTCAATGAAAAGAGAAGTTTGTCACTCGTGTTTTGTTTTATTTAGGTTCACGATACGCAACTGCATATCGTTGTTTTTTGAACATTGTTGTTATTGCATAATCTAAGAGATACAAAAATAAAGTTAAGCGTCTATTTCTTGCAAACACAAACACGAGACAAAGGGACAACCAATAAATTCTTTTAAGTGCTGAAAAATATAATTTGTATGTAGTTGGACCTACTTTTGTATGTCAAGCAGCTTCTTATTCCAATCGAAAGAAGTTAACAAATTGGAAGTTCTCTTTCACCCCGCTTGTGGCGTTCTTTAGGACCCTTTTGCTTAAAATTTACATTTGACAATTCCAATATTAAATGGCAAATAGCTTCATCTTAGACTATATATCTTCAAATGATTTTAGAAAGTGACGACACTCCCAACAATTTCACATGAATGTCACGTTCAACTATCAACAAATTAATATTTTTAGAAGTTGTTCACGGTTGTTATTAAACCTGATTGTGATTGGTCCAAGTTTTTGCACATGTGAATAAAATTATGTTGTAAATTTTAAAATCCCTCCTTCCAACACTAAAATTTTGTGAATATTGTTCTAAGATTTCCACCATGAATAATATAGTGCATCTAACATACTTTATTGCATTTGCACTACATTTCGAATACAAACATCAATGTGGTCCACACACGTTGCTGAATCTTAAATGTTGATCAAACGGCCGGCCATCTTGATTGACCTTTTACAAAGGAAAAGTCTAATGTCAGAAGTTGTCAACTCTTTGACAAATTTTGGAAATGCCGTCAGCAAGGGAAGACTTTCTCCAATTTTTTAACAACTTGACGAGGTTGGTTGCTTCCACGCGTTGTTTTATCCCACTAGTCGACTTTGCTGAGCTTGAGGTGCAGCTGAGATTTGCGTTGGAATTTTCAAAGTTTGTCCATTTGAATTTATCACCCATTAGAGCTAGAATGATTTGGGACGGTATCAAATGTTGAAACGGTCCGTCGATTTTTGCCGTTTCAACATTTGAACATTCTAAGTGTGCATTAGAGGAAAGGTGTCACTACAATACATGGTCAATTTCATACTTATTGTGATTATCCAGGTGTATCAATGTGTGAATTATGTTCCTTTGCAAATTTCAAAATCCTACACACCATTCAAACGGTCACCATCTCGGTTGACTTATTAGAGTTTGTCAATTTTTGTATTGACATTGTAAAGGCTCTTGAACGATAAAACTTTTTATTGTAGAAATTTAATCGTCAAATAAATTTCAAAGTTATAAAAAAGCTTTAAACATTTTGACATTAAACTTCACAATAAAAAATTCTTATCTTTCGACAGTATTTCCAATGTCAATAAGAGCATTGACGCACTCTAATAAGTCAACCGGGATAGCGTCCCGTTTCAACAGTATGTAGGGTTTTGAAATTCACAAAGTAACATTGTTCACACATTAATACACTTGGACCAATCACAAAAAGTACAAAGTTGACCATGTATATTGTGACAATAATAGCAAATATGTGGCAATTATACAACCAAGCGTTGAATACACCTATGCATTCTTGAAGCCCTAGTAACTTTTCCAATGAACCAAGATTAAATAACTTGGAGAACCTAGTTACTAGGTTCCTTAAGAAGGGTCCCACGACACTTCTCAGGTACTTGCTTGTAAATCAGTGGGAAATTTATAATGGTTCGGCCCGCGCCTGTACATCACTTTTAAAATGCATCTTGCATCATGGTTTGATGCATTGATTAGAGAACTAATATGTGCCATTTGGATAAAATCAAGAGTCTGCAGAAGTAGTATGATGTGAACTTTTGCTAAGAACAATTAGCCTTCACAAAAAGAGTCAAAACATATGAAAAACGCGCCATGCATGGCCGGGTGCATCCCAAGCCATAGGAGAAGTAAGGGATGGTTTAGAGTGAGTTAAGATTTTAAATGAGCGACTATATTCTATTCAATTGTATCTGCATGTACCTGGCGGTACAACGCGTCTTTTAAGTTCTACAAAATGAACATGTGTTGACCTTTACATTGCATTTGGCACGCTGCTTTCTATTCAACAAATTCTCGTTTAAAAATGAAAAGTGATTCAAAATGAACAAAATAGGTCAAAATCAAATGAGGTCACATGCGTCTCAGGAATCAACACACGGATGCTATCTTTCTATCTCGAACTTTGGAGTTATTGGCCATGCCAAGCACCCTGGCATACACGTTAACATCGACTCATCAAACTCCTTCTACCAGGGTATGACCTATCCCCTCGCAAAAAACGAGATGCAAATCGCGACGGTGGTGATAGAGGCATTTGACGGCCGATGAAATTGGAGGGACGTGTGCTCACTGCAAGCCTAAGAGTTCAAATCTGGTTATTTCTACATTCGAACAAGAATTTCTACTATTGAATTTCAAAATAACGCCATAATCGGAAAAGCGCAAAGTCTGGAATAGAATGCTTTGCGAGTGCCCAAACTACACCAGCCTTATAACTCTTCCAAGGAATTCAAGTCAAAAAACGCCCAAATTCATAAGATTTCAAATAGCGACCCGATAACAAAATGTCCATTATTACACACTAAATTCCCGACTTGAAATCAAGCAAAAATGGATGTCTACTGAACATAAATTTAAAAAAACTCAAATTTCAAAATTTGGAATAATAGCGTCAGTATCCCCCCATTACTCGAACTAGCTTGATTAAATGGATGTCGTGCCTAGTCGCGTTGAAACCAGAGCACGCATGATGCTTCTTAACACGTGTGCAGAAAGGGGTAGAGTGCCCTAGTGAAAGCGTAGTAACTCACGAGAAAAGGAACTAATTGCAATCATACTAAAGAGTGCCGCAGCGTATTACTAGGAAAGCTTAGGAAATTTATTCAACATATTGAGTAGCAAGAACTGCTCACAAATGATGTAGGATGAAAGGCCTTGTCATTACCAACCCGTAGAAATTTACAGAAGTGAAAACTCATAAGAAATGAAGTAGTTATGCCTATTTATAGTTTTCTGACCTAAGTCCACCTCTCTAGACGGGAGGGGCGCTTAGCAACGGATTTTCCGAAGTGTTTGTCAAATTGTCCTTTCCAGAATATTTGTGAATAAGCCAGATCAGTCTCATCTGACGTGTCAGAACAATTTGACGTCCACATGCATGCATCGAAATATCTAGAATATACTAACGTAGACGCGCTAGGCCAATCCGAAACTTCTAGGTAAATCGACTTGGTCGGCACTCCGCGTCAGCCGAAATTACGTGAAGGTTCGAGTTCACTCTAACGGGCCAGATTGATCGACGTTGTCGGTCAATCCGATGGTCGCGCTCACCTCGAATTAAGGACAGTCGTCAACCGACTTCAGAACTAATAAAACTTCGGAAATCCACAACTCTCTCAATACTTGACCAACTTCGATGAACTTTATATCAAAATGACCACAAAAATGCACTCTACGCTTCTATGCAATCAAAATACACTTTCAATGGACTCAAAAATGCACTTTAAAAACCTATGACCTTACATCATCCCCCTCTTCTAGATGCGACGTCCTCGACGCATTCTGCAAATAACGCCTCAACTTACTCTTACAATGAGTCAAGTTGGCTTCTGGCTTCCAAGTGTTGTCATCCGCATGGTAGTCCTTCCACTTGACCAAGTACTCTTGAAAAAGTCGTTGACCTCGTTTGACTCGTCGATCGCCGACACTCGCCTCCACTTCATACTCCAATATATCCTCGATCTCGACCGGTGGTGGCGGTGTAGGTAGTCGTCCTGGATGTCCTTCATTTGGGTCAACGTATGGCCGCAGACAACTGACATGGAAGACATCATGGATACGCCAGCCTGAAGGAAGTTCCAACTTGTAGGTCACTGGATTAACCTGCTTGAGCACCACAAAGGAACCTGTGAACCGTGCCCGCTGTTTCCTTTTTCTCGTGAAAGGTAGATTCTCTATTGACAAGAGTACTTTGTCGTCCACGTGGAATGTCACTTCTCTCCTGTGCTTGTTAGCATGCTTGACCTGCTCTTCTTGTGCCTTCCGAATACACGTCTTTGCCATGTCTTTGCCATCTGCTCCATAAACGCTTATATAGTAGGAACCTGAGTCTCCTTGGCCTTTTCCAACAAGATGTTCCCTGGATGATATACTTCTCGCCCATAAGCCATAGCGAATGGTGACTGCTTGGTCGATCCCTGCATGCTGTTGATGTAGGCAAACTCCAACCCTGGCAGCTTCTTGTCCCACTCTGAAGGGTCTTTCATAGTAAAACTCCTGAGCACCTCTTGCAGAGTTCTGTTGAGCCTCTCACTCTGCCCGTCTGTCTGAGGATGATTGGAAGTGCTCATACTCAGCTTGGTCCCCATCAAAGTAAACAATGACCACCAAAATTTGCTAGTATACCTTGGATCCCAGTCTGAAACAATCACCTTCGGCAACCCATGTAGCTTGAAAATATGATCAAACAATAGCCGAGCCACATCTGCTGCCGTAGAAGTCTCCTTCATGGGAATGAAGTGTGCCATCTTGCTGAGCCGATCAGACACAACCCAAACTGCATCGTGTCCTTGACCACTCACTGGTAACGATGTGATGAAGTCCATAGCAATCTGCCCCCAATGATACTCTGGAATAGGTAGGGGCTGCAATGTACCTCCCTTCTTTTGATTTGGTGTCTTGTTTCTTTGGCACGCATCGCAACTTCTGATCCACTCCCCGATGTTCTTGTCCATATTTCTCCAATAGTACTCCCGCTTCAGCACGCTTGCCGTCTTGTCGCTTCCAAAGTGTCCAGCATATAAGCAATCATGATGCTCCGCAATTAGTAAGTCTCGTAGCTCCTTGATGTTAGGTACCACCACAATCTTTGAATCACCATAATGCCATGTGCCGTCCTTCTTCTGCATACTCGCGATGGACTCAGCTGCTCCTCCATCAGCATACTCTGGATCCTTCTCATATCCTCTCTCAAGCTTCTCCTTGAAGTCCATACTCTTTTTGATGAATGAGACAGCTGCAAGGTCACACCTCCTGGATAAAGCGTCTGCAGAATTGATCTTCCCAGGTAGATACTCAATCTTGTGGTCGAACTGTTGCAGGAACTCCATCCACCTTGCCTGTCTTGGTGTCAACGTTAGCTGTGTCATAAACTTCTCCAAGCTCTTGTGGTCGGTCTTGATAAACACCTTCCTTCCGTCCACATAACATTGCCAAATCCTCAAAGCCTGGATAATAGCCAACACCTCCCACTCGTGTGCTGCATAGTTTTGCTCAGCAAGACTCAGCATCCTGCTCTCATATGTCACAGGTTGCAATCCTTTCCCTTGGTCCTGGAGAAGAATGGCTCCCACTGCAAAGTTTGATGCGTCCGTGATGATGGTGAAAGGAAGCTCTGGACTAGCAATTGCCAACACAGGTGCCTGTGTCAACAGCTCCTTAATCTTGTCAAAAGCTTCCTGCTCCTTATCACCCCATAGCCACTTCTCCTGCTTCTTCAACATGTCCATGAGGGGTGCACACACCTTGGCAAATCCTTCAATGAAGCGTCGATAATAATTCGCCATGCCGAGAAAACTCCTGAGTTAATAAATATCAGCAGGAACCGGCCAATCTCTGACTGCTTGCACTTTCTTCTGCTCCACCTTGACTCCTTCAACTCCCACTATGTGTCCAAGAAACTCAACTTCCTTCAGAGAGAACTCGCACTTGCTCATCTTCCCCTATAACTTCCGATCTCTTAAGACCTCCAACACCTTCCTCAAATGCTCCACATGCTCTTCCAAGGTCTTCAAATAGATCAGGATGTCGTCCAAAAATACCACCACAAACTGGTCCAAATAGGGTCTGAAGATACTATTCATGAGTCCCATGAATGTAGCAGGTGCATTAGTCAACCCAAATGGCATGACAGTAAACTCGAATAAACCATAGCGAGTCCAGAAAGCCGTCTTCTGAACATCTCCTTCCACGATCCGTACCTGGTGATAGCCACTCCTCAAATCGATTTTTGAGAAATACTTCGCCCCGACAAGCCTGTCAATCAACTCGTCCACTCGTGGAAGTGGGTACCTGTTCTTGATGGTGACCTTGTTGAGTGCCCGGTAGTCGACACACATCCTCATAGTCCCATCCTTCTTCTTCACAAATAAGATTGGCGCTGCAAATGGAGACTCGCTGGGTTGGATGAATCCCTTCTCTAATAACTCTGTCAGCTGCTTCTTCAAGTCATCCAACTCCGCAAACGATTGTCGATAGGCGGGTCTTACTGGTGGCTTGCTCCCTGGTTCCAACTCAATTTTGTGCTCCATAGCTCTCTGTGGAGGTAGTCCTGCAGGTAGCTCCTCAGGAAATACGCACTTGAACTCCTCCAACAGCGCCTTAATTTGGACAGGCATCTCAGCAGGCTTCTTCTCTTGAGCAGTTGGGCTCTACTCCTTCTGAGCAAGGGGATCAGACACCACTACTTGCTCCTCCGGCGATGTACATTCGCCCAGGCTGTTAGGATTCACGCTTGCTCCATCTGATGACCTGGCCAGGGCCACCAAAATAAGGTACATCTCCTTCACCTGATTCGCCCTGCATAGCTTCTTAACTTGTAGGCTCGACAGAAGACAGTTACTTGTGGTCGTATCCACCTCCACCTGTTTCGCTGTCTCCATTTGACCATCACGCCCTTGGACCTTCACTTGTCCTGTGCTCCAATGCACTTAAGGGTTGGCTTTTCTTAGCCATGGTCGGCCCAATATCACCTCATGGTGATCCAACTCTGCCTGCTCCATAACTTCCTTACTCCGGTGCCCCGCTACTTCCACGTGAATAGCTTCCGTAGGTGCACCACACTTGAGTCTCTGCCCATTCGCAAAATTGCCTCCTTAGGCTCATAATGCTTCTGCACAAGGATTTGCCACTCTTTCACCAGCTTCTTGTGCACAAAGTTTGCACTTGCGCCACTGTCGACCATACACTTCGCCTTGTTGCCGTGAACTACTCCTTCCACGACGATAGGCTTGTCAACGTCTCGTCCTTTGCTTCTCGGCAGGCTCCTGGGGATATCCTCCTTGTGAGTTCTCGTCTTCACGCCAGTAGACACCCCAGAACGGCGTCCTCCTTTTTCCTGCTGTTGAGGTTGCTTTGCCTTCACATGACAGTCTCGAGCCAGATATCCAAGCTTGCCACAGTTGTAGCAGGGTCCTCTCGGCTTAACATTTTGCTTCCTGCGCAGATACTGAACAAGTCCCAACTCCACAGGTACTGGACCTTGACCACTTGTGCTTGGTGCTTGAGGTCCAAAGTGTCGATATCATCCAAGGTTGTGGCTGCCCCACTGCCTCTGACTATACTCCACAACGTCAACCCTTGTTGCCAATGCCATCATTTCTCCAAGACTGGTAGGGTCCTTGAGCGCCACTTCCTTGGCCACAGTTGGCTTGAGTCCCCTCTTGAACTTGTCCTTCATCTCCGACTCATGCATGGATGAACATTGAAGCACCAGCTTGTTGAAGCGCGATACATACCTTGAACGCTTCCAAAGGCGCACCAATAGATCTCGATCGATAGCCTCGGGTGCAATAGGTTGAAATTGCTTTTTCAAGCCTTCAAATAGCTGATCAACAGCAGCAGGAACTCTAGACAGCTGCTCTTCTCGTTCATACCAAGCTCCAGCACTCTTTTTCAGCAAGGTCATCACGAAGGTGACTTGCCTGTCGGGCGTGAGCGCAAAACACTCCATAAACTTCTTCACTCCAACAATCTATTGATGAACAGGCGGCGATCCACGCTCTCCAATATACACTTCAGGCTTAGGCGCACGCACTCCTGATGCGGTTGGAATAACTGGTTGCACCACTGGGTTAACATGAATTGGTGGTACAACAAGTGCAAGTGCCGAACTCGTCAAAGCGGCGTTCCCTATAACAACTCGCACCATTCTGTCCACCTCCTGGCGCATATTTTGTTGAAACAGTGTATAGATTCTTCCTCCAATTGCGTTTGCCATCTGCCTCAACATCGTCTGCATCTCTTGTTGCTCCCTTGACAATGGTGGTGCCGTCTGCTCCACGCGCATAACATGCTCGACATATTCGCCTCCTCCAGTTGCCGACTAGGACTCCATAATATAATATGCAAACTAGCCCAGCTCCGATACCAGATGAAAGGGGCAGAGTGCCCTAGTGGAAGCGTAGTAACTCACGAGGAAGGAACTATTTGCAATCATTTCAAAGAGTGCAGCGGCGTCTCACTAGGAAAGCTTAGGAAAAATACTCAACATTTTGAGTAGCAAGAATTGCTCACAAATGATGTAGGATGAAAGGCCTTGTCATTACCAACCCGTAGAAATTTACAGAAGTGAAAACTCATAAGAAATGAAGTAGTTATGCCTATTTATAGTTTTCTAATCTAAGTCGACCTCTCTAGACGGGAGGGCCGCTTGGCAACGGATTTTCCTAAGTGTTTGACAAATCGTCCCTTCCAGAATATTTGTGAGTAAGCCAGATCAATCTCATCTGACGCGTCGGGTCGAATTGACGTTCTCATGCATGCATCAAAATATATAGAATATACTAACGTAGACGCGCTAGGTCAATCCGAAACATCTAGATAAATCGACGTGGTCGGCACTCCGCGTCAGCCGAAATTACGTGAAGGTTCGAGTTCACTCTAACGGGCCAGATCGATCGACGCTGTCGGTCAATCCGACGGTCGCGCTCACCTCGAATTGAGGACAGTCGTCAACCGACCTCAAAACTTATAAAACTTCGGAAATCCATAACTCTCTCAATACTTGACCGAATTCGATGAACTTTACATCAAAATGACCGCTTCTATGCAATCAAAACACACTCTGAAAGAACTCAAAAATGCAATTTAAAAACCTATGACCTTACAGGTGCCATTGACCAGGTTGACCTGTCGGTGGTCCTTCGCTCGTGTGTGCGTTGTGTGGTCGACTAGTCGGTGCATCCCTGCACGTGGGAAATTGACCTGGTAGATTGATCCCCACACGTATGTCGATGGCAAGTATTATGAGTGTAGTGATTAGAGTTATAAGATATATTTTGATACTTTTGAATATATTTGGAGTAGTATTGTGTGGAGTCAAGTGTGAATAGATACTCTAGTGACTTGGTTCATGTCCTTTGAACCTTCTAAGGCATTTTTGAAGTTAGAGGAAGGACCTAGAAGAACTCCATGTGGCAAAAGTCAAATGTGCCATTTCTAGGTCATAAGGACATGTGTACATTATTCTAGAAAGAGGTGGCAACTTTTGGAATGTGTTGGGTGCCAACACATTGACATGCATCTTCCTAGAAATTACTTATGTAGCAAGTACATAAACAAGAGCTAGAACATAGAAAGATAGCAGAATCACTCTTGTACATGCCAAATTCCAAAAATATATTAACTTTCAAAAAGTCATCTCTCTTTCAAGAAGCTACCACTTGTGTTCAAAGTTCCTTTTCTTGAATAGATAAAGCATTCTATTTTACTAAGTACTTTATCTATCTGTTTCACTACAGTGGTATCAGAGCTAGGCACTTTGGTAGCACAAGAAGATAGCCGATCCTCAAGACCAACAGCAAGTTTTCGAAGGAAGCCCTTCCTCTCCAAGAGACCCTCCTCCAGCGCCGATGGGAGAGCCCACTCAAGAAAATCTGCAACAACAAGAAGCACCACAAGGAGGAGCACCGTCAAATCCCGTGGCAGCCGCTATAGCAAAGTTGACCCCACCACAAGGAGTTCCCGCAAATGAGTGGGCAGCCTTCCCAATGACCGTCCACAACCAAGTGGGCTTGGCCACCTATGAAGCAACCGTGCAAGCGTCGAGAGAAGCTATGGCTGCCATGGTTGCCCCTATTGCGAGCAATGCTCAAAATCCAGCCCCGGCGCAAGCGCCTTCACAAGAGCAAGAGCCTACAAGAGCAAGAAAACTCATCAAGCCCGGCAAACTAGACACTTTCAACCCTGGGAGAGGAGCTAAATTGAATTTATGGCTCTACCAAGTGGAGACGTACCTCACATTCCTTGAAGTACCCGAGGAGGACTACATCCCTTTTGCCGTTACCTTGCTCAGAGGAGCAGCAACATCATGGTGGCGTAACTATCAAGCGGCTGTATATCAAGCTGTGGCGCATCCCATACCCGGCCAAGAGCCCCCAACCTCATATGCAAGATGGGTGGATTTTTGTGAAGTCCTCTAGAAGCAATTCATGCCCATCAATGCGGAGAAAATTGCTTGAGAAAAGCTTCGCCATCTCAAGCAAACAACGTCCGTTCAAGAATATACATCTAAATTTCATGACCTCACTCTTGAGATCCCCAACATGTCGCTCGAGGAGAACATTGATCGTTATGTGTCTGGCCTCAAGCCCAAGGTGGCAAAAGAAGTAGAATTACGCGACTTGACGGACTTTACAAAGATTATTGAAGTGGCTCAAAAGGTGGATACCTTGGATTTCAAGCACTCCGTGCCTTCATCTTCACGGGCACCGGCGACGCGGGTGTACGCAGCCCCTTCCACGTCTGAATATGGATCCACACCCATGGAAATTGGTGTTATTAAAAGGGACCCCGCGGCTGCTCGGAAAAGTGGAAGACCCTCCAATGACACTTATGATGCAAGAAACCAGCAAGGAGTGAAAGCAAGACTCTCCTCGGCTGAAAAAGAAGCTCTCATGACGGCTGGACTATGCTCTTATTGCAAGGAAAAGGGTCATCGTGCACTCTCATGCCCCAAAACGTTGTCAAAAAATGGACAGCGCCGGTAGGCCAGGAGCCTACCACCCCAAGACCCACTTCACGAGAAGACAACAAGCCAAGTGAAGTGGAGACCCCCGTTGAAGACGACGTTCCAGCCCCAATGAGTTTGAGAGGTTACATTGGAGGAGAGAAGGTCTACATCTTGGTGGATAACGGAGCTTAAGGCAACTTCATTGCTGCAGATTTTGCCACCAAGCACGGTGTTACTATGCGAACTCTTGACCACAATGAGGAGATTATGATGCCCGATGGATTGTCCTATACTACCCCTTCCAAGAAGACGTACCCCTTGGCACGCTCTATCAAGTCTTTCAAGGATAGAGTAGTATTCTCCCCCATGCAATTGGGCAAGTACGACGTCATCCAAGGGACGCCTTGGTTGACCAAGCACAACCCCCAAGTTGATTGGAGAGACGGTACTATCAAGATCAAGAATGATATCACTTCAAGAATCTGTATTTTGCGCGCAATCCATAATATCCAGACCCAAGACATCAAGAAGCCGGCACACGAGATACTATTGTCCGCCCTCCAACTCAAGAGACTTGTGAGGAAGGGACACGAGCTTCTTTTGGCCTTGATCACGCCAAAAGACATCAAGAAAGACATCGAGAGTCAAGAAGGCAGCCCCCTTCCCAAGGAGATACAAGAAGTCTTGGAGGACTACAAAGAAGTGTTCTTCCCGAAACTGCCCAAGGGCCTACTCCCCAAGAGATTCGTAGACCACAACATAGAGTTGGAGCCCGGAAGCAAGCCCATCTCTTGGCCTACGTTCAAGATCTCATACACGGAGGTAGACAAAGTCAAGAAGCAAATCAAAGAGCTACTGGAGCATGGCTTCATTTGACCTAGCAAGTCGCCATTTGGAGCCCCGGTGCTATTTGTCAGGAAGAAAGATGGTACCTTGAGGATATGTGTGGACTATCGCATTTTGAGTTCATGGTCCTGCCATTTGGACTCACCAACGCGCCAGCAACTTTCATGACTATGATGAACACTATATTTCAGCCCATGTTGGACAGATTTGTGGTGGTATTCACCCGTGACATCCTTATCTTTAGCAAGACCCTTGAGAGCATGCGAGACACTTGAAGGAAGTCCTCGAAGTATCGAAGCAAAACAAGCTATTTGCAAAGGAGTCAAAGTGCGAGTTTGCCAAACAAGAAATGGAGTTCCTAGGTCTCCACGTGACTGCTGATGGCATCAAGATGGACCCCAAGAAGACCACGGTGGTGGAGGAAAGGCCAACCCGCACGACCAAGAAAGAACTCCAGTCATTCTTGGGATTTGCGAATTGGTACAGGAGATTCATCCAGAGCTTCTCGCACATAGCAACCCCTCTCACGGATCTACTGAAGAAAGACAAGCCATATGTTTGGACCGAGAAAGAGGAGGAAGCATTCCAACAACTGAAACAAAGATTGACGACATCCTCGGTGCTCACACTCCCAAGTCCAAACCCAGATTGGCCCTTCCACGTCATCACCGATGCATCTTCCTATGCGATTGAATCCTGCTTCAAGACCAAGGCAAGGGACTGCAGCCCATTGCCTACAAGTCAAGGAAGCTAAATCCAGCCGAGCAAAATTATACAACCACGGAGCGAGAGACATTGGCGATTGTACATGCCTTGAAGGTGCGGCGCTGCTACGTTGAAGGACGCAAGGTGCTGGTCACTACGGACCACGAGGCGTTGAAGCACCTCCAGACGCAGCCGTATCTCTCAAGAAGACGAGCAAGATGGAGTGGATGATTGCAACAATACAACATCACGATTCAGTACCAGCCCGACAAGACAAACCCGGCTGACCCCCTCTCAAGACTGCAATTAAACGCAGTGATGACATCCCTGAAGATAGATCTGGAAGCTCGATTTTCAGCTGCCTATGAAAGAGACCCTTACTACAAGAACGGAGAAGCAGCCTTGGACCGATACAAGAAGCAAGAAGGCAATTATTGGGTTAGGCAAAATACGGGCCAGAGATGTGTTCCTAATGACTTAGTCCTCCGGCTCTTGCTTCTACGAGAAGCACACGACAACCCTCTTCGAGGACACTTCAGAATCCTAAGGACCACGGGCGTTCTAGCCAGGACTTATTGTTGGCCAGGCATGTCTAAGCAAGTCAAGGAGTACTACAGGAGCTGTGACACATGCCAAAGAATCAAGCCATCATCGCAAAAGGCGGGAGGACTCCTCCAACCACTACCAATCTTGGAAAGGCAATGGACGGACATCTCAATGGACCTTATCGTGGACCTGCCCGTGACACCTCGAGGCCATAATGCAATACTCACGATGGTGGGCAAATTTACTAAGATGGCTCATTTTATTCCCACGACGACTAAGGCTACGGCACCTCAACTTGCAAGACTCATCTTTGACAACATCTTCCGACTCCATGGACTACCATCAAGAATTGTGTCGGATAGAGATCCAGGATTCACAAGCCATTTTTGGAAAAATCTCTTCAAGAACTTGGGTACATCACTAGATATGTCTACTGCCTACCACCCGCAATCGGATGGGCAAACCCAGCGTATGACTTGTACCCTAAAGACCTCTCTAAAGGCCTACGTGTCAACTCTGGAGCAAGATTGGGACATGTACTTGACCCCCCTGGAGTTTGCCTACAACAACGCGACGCAGGCCTCTACCCAAGAGTCCCCATTCTTCCTCAACTATGGCTTCCATCCAACCACGCCGCTGAGCTTCACGGCTGGCCATGATGAAGTACCTGCAGCAACAGATTTTATGTAGACATTAGAAGCGGCCCTAACGTCAGCGAAGAAAGCTCTACAACAGGCGCAAGATGCTCAAGCAAGAATCGCAAACAGGTCCAGAAGAGAAAATACGTAAAGAGTGGGTGACAACGTGTTACTATTATCCAAGAATATTTCCTTGAAGAACAGGCCTGCCGGTAGCAAGTTCTCTCTCAAGTATTTGGGACCCTTCAAGATTATCCAACAAGTCAACCCCGTCGCTTTCAAGCTAGAACTTCCCCAGACTATGCACATCGACCCAGTATTTCACGCTTCCCTCTTCAAGCCATATGTGCAACCCGACAACAAATTCCTAGGACGAGTGACAACCCCACCAGCCCCAACAATAGTGGATGACCATTTGGAGTACGAAGTGGATGACAAAGTGGCTACAAGAAATTTCAGGAGACAGCAGCAATACTTGATCAAGTGGAAAGGATATCCAGATTCGGAGAAGAGTTGGGTGGCGGTGCACTACCTTGACAAAGTTCAGAGAAAGCTGAACGCTTCCATGCCGCCAACCCCCATCTTGGACCAGCCCCAAGTCTCTCTACTAGAAGCCCAAAGACTTCAGGGAGGCAGCCTGCCACCACCAAGATGCAGCAGAAGACCCCTTGGAGGTAGCCTGCAAGAACAAGAAAGAGGAAGAATTGACATTAGACACTCTTCTATTCTCGCAGTTTCTGGACAGAAAACTAAGACTGCTACTGGTGATGTAAGGTCATAGATTTATAAAGTGCATTTTTGAGTTTGATGAAAGTATGTTTTGATGGTCTAGTAGTTTAGAGTGCATTTTTGTGGTTATTTTGATATAAAATTCATCGAATTTGGTTAAGTATTGAGAGAGTTATGGATTTCCGAAGTTTAATTAGGTTTGAGGTAGATTTGACGACTGTCCTTAATTCGCGGTGAGCGCGACCGTCGAATTAACTGACAGCGTTGAGCGATCTGGCCCGTTAGAGTGAATTCGAACCTTCATGTAAGTTCGGCTGACGCGGAGTGCCGACTAGGTCGATTTACCTAGAAGATTTGGATTAGCCTAGCGCGTCTAAGTTAGTATATTCTAGATATTTGGATGCATGCATGTGGACGTCAAATCGGCCCGACACGTCAGATGAGACTAATCTGGCTTTGTCACAAATATTTTGGAAGGGACAGTTTGACAAACACTTAGGAAAGCGGCCCTCCTGCCTAGGGGCGAGCGACCGTCGTAGAAAATTATAAATAGGCATAACTACTTTGTTCCTTATCAGTTTTCACTTCTGTAAATTTCTACGGGTTTGTAATGACAAGGCCTTTTCATCCTACATCATTTGTGAGCAGTTTCTTGCTACTCAAAATGTTGAGTAATTTTCCTAAGCTTTGTTAGTGATATGCCGTTGCACTCTCTAGTATGATTGCAACTAGAACCTTTCCTCGTGAATCACTACGCTTCCACTAGGGCACCCTGCCCCTTTCATCTGGTATTGGAGCAGGGCTAGTTTGCTTATTATATTATTGAGTCGCAGCCGGCAGCTGGAGGAGGTGAACATGTCGAGCATGTTGAGCGCGCGGGGCAGCAGGCAGCACCAACGATGACTAGAGAGCAACAAGAGATGCAAGCGATGCTAAGGCAATTGGAGGAGAAGTCTACGCCCAATTTCAACAAAATATGCGCGCGGAGGTGGAGAGGATGGTGCAAGTTGTTGTTGGGAACGCCGCTTTGACGTGTTCGGCACTTGCACCTGTTGTGCCACCAATTCATGTTAACCCAGTGGTGCAACCAGTTATTCCACCCGCATCAGGAGTGCGTGCGCCTAAGCCTGAAGTTTATGCTGGAGAGCGTGGATCGCCGCCTGTTCATCAATGAATTTTTGGAGTGAAGATGTTTATGGAGTACTTTGCGCTCACGCCCGACAGGCAAGTCGCCTTTGTTATAACTTTGCTGCAGAAGAGTGCTGGAGCGTGGTATGAACAAGAAGAGCAGCTGTCTGGAGTTCCTGCTACTGTTGATCAGCTCTTTGAAGGCTTGAAGAGGCAATTTCAACCTATTGCACCCGAGGCTACCGCTCGAGATCTATTGGTGCGCCTTCGTTGACGAGCAAGCGTTCAAGAGTATATATCGCGCTTCAACGAGCTGGTGCTTCAATGTCCATCCATGCACGAGTCGGAGATGATGGACAAGTTCAAGAGGGGACTCAAACCAACTGTGGCCAAGGAAGTGGCGCTCAAGGACCCTACCAGTCTTGGAGAGATGATGGCATTGGCAACAAGGGTCGACGCTGTGGAGTATAGTCAGAGGCAGTGGGGCAGCCACAACTTTGGAGAATATCGACACTTTGGACCTCAATCGCCAAGCACGAGTGTTCAAGGTCCAGTCTCTATGGAGTTGGGACTTGTTCAGTACCAGCGCAGACAGCAGAATTTTAAGCCGAGAGGACCCTGCTATAATTGTGGCAAGCTTGGACATCTGGTTCGAGACTGTCATGTGAAGGTGAAGCAACCTCAACAGCAGGAAAAAGGAGGACGCCAGTAAGTCGTTCTGGGGTGTCTACTGGCGTGAAGACGAGAAATCACAAGGAGGTCATCCCCAAGAGCCTGCCGAGAAGCGAAAGACGAGATGTTGACAAGCTTATCATCGTGGAAGGAGTAGTCGACGGCAACAAGGCGAAGTGTATGGTCGACAGTGGCGCAAGTGCAAACTTTGTGCACAAGAAGCTGGTGAAAGAGTGGCGAATCCCTGTGGAGAAGAATTATGAGCCTAAGGAGGCAATTTTGGCGAATGGGCAGAGACTCAAGTGTGGTGCACCTACGAAAGCTATTCACATGGAAGTAGCGGGGCACCGGAGTAAGGAAGTTATGGAGCAGGCAGAGTTGGATCACCATGAGGTGATATTGGGCCGACCATGGCTAAGGAAAGCCAACTCTCAAGTGCACTGGAGCACTGGACAAGTGAAGGTCCAAGGGCGTGATGGTCGTATAGAGACAGCAACACAGGTGGAGGTAGATACTACCACAAGTAATCGTCTTCTGTCGAGCTTGCAAGTCAAGAAGCTATGCGGGGCGAATCAGGTGAAGGAGATGTACCTTGTTTCGGTGGCCCTGGCCAAGTCATCAGATGGAGCAAGCGTGAATCCTAACAGCCTGGGCGAATGTACATCGCCGGAGGAGCAAGTAGTGGTGTCTGATCCCCTTGCTCAGAAGGAGCAGAGCCCAACTGCTCTAGAGAAGAAGCCTGCTGAGATGCCTGCCCAAATTAAGGCGCTCTTGGAGGAGTTCAAGTGCGTATTTCCTGAGGAGCTACCTACAGGATTACCTCCACAGAGAGCTATGGAGCACAAGATCGAGTTGGAACTAGGGAGCAAGCCACCACCGAGACCCGCCTATCGACAATCGTTTGCGGAGTTGGAGGAGTTGAAGAAGCAGCTGACAGAGTTATTAGAGAAGGGATGCATCCAACCCAGCGAGTCTACATTTGCAGCGTCAGTCTTATTTGTGAAGAAGAAGGATGGGACTATGAGAATGTGTGTCGACTACCGGGCACTCAACAAGGTCACCATCAAGAACAGGTACCCACTTCCACGAGTGGATGAATTGATTGACAGGCTTGTCGGGGCAAAGTATTTCTCGAAGATCGATTTGAGAAGTGGCTATCACCAGGTACGGATTGCGGAAGGAGACGTTCAGAAGACTGCTTTCAGAACTCGCTATGGTTTTTTCGAGTTTACAGTCATGCCTTTTAAATTGACTAATGCACCTGCTACATTTATGGGACTCATGAATAGTATCTTCAGACCCATTTTGGACCAGTTTGTGGTGGTATTTTTGGACGACAACTTGATCTATTTGAAGACCTTGGAGGAGCATGTGGAGCATCTGAGGAAGGTGTTAGCGGTCTTGAGAGATCAGAAGCTGTATGGGAAGATGAGCAAGTGCGACTTCTGTCTCAAGGAAGTCGAGTTTCTTGGACACATTGTGGGAGTTGAAGGAGTCAAGGTGGAGCAAAAGAAGGTGCAAGCAGTCAGAGATTGGCCGGTACCTGCTGATATTCATCAACTCAGGAGTTTTCTCGGCATGGCGAATTATTATCGACGCTTCATTGAAGGATTTGCCAAGGTGTGTGCACCGCTCACGGACATGTTGAAGAAGCAGGAGAAGTGGCTATGGGGTGACAAGGAGCGGCATGCCTTTGAGAAGATTAAGGAGCTGTTGACACAGGCACCTGTGTTGGCAATTGCCAATCCAGAGCTTCCTTTCACCATCATCACGGACGCATCAAACTCTGCAGTGGGAGCCATTCTTCTCCGGGACCAAGGCAAAGGATTGCAACGTTTGGCATATGAGAGCAGGAAGCTGAGTCCTGCTGAGCAAAACTATGCAGCACACGAGCGGGAGATGTTGGCTATTATCCAGGCTTTGAGGATTTGGCGATGTTATGTGGACGGAAGAAAGGTGTTGATCAAGACCAACCACAAGAGCTTGGAGAAGTTTATGACGCAGCCAACGTTGACACCAAGACAGGCAAGGTGGATGGAGTTTCTGCAACAGTTCGACCACAAGATTGAGTACTTACCTGGGAAGATCAATTCTGCAGACGCTTTATTTAGGAGGTGTGACCTTGCAGCTGTCTCAGTCATAAAGGAGAGTCTGGACTTCAAGGAGAAGCTTCAGAGAGGTTATGAAGAAGACCCAGAGTATGCTGATGGTGGAGAAGCTGAGTTCAACTCGAGTATGCACAAGAAGGACGGCATATGGTACTATGGTGATTCTAAGAGAGTAGTGGTACCTAACATCAAGGAGCTACGAGACTTACTACTTGCGGAGCATCATGATTGCTTATATGCTGGACACTTTGGAAGCGACAAGACGGCAAGCGTGCTGAAGCGGGAGTACTATTGGAGAAATATGGACAAGAACATCGAGGAATGGATCAGGAGTTGCGATGCGTGCCAGCGTAACAAGACACCAAATCAAAAGAAAGGAGGTACATTGCAGCCCCTACCTATTCTAGAGTATCCTTGGGAGCAGATTGCTATGGACTTCGTCACATCTTTACCAGTGAGTGATCAAGGGCACGATGCAGTTTGGGTTGTGTCTGATCGGCTCAGCAAGATGGCACACTTCATTCCCATGAAGGAGACTTCTATGGCAGCAGATGTGGCACGGCTGTTCTTTGATCGTATCTTCAAGCTACATGGATTGCCGAAGGTGATTGTTTCAGATCGGGATCCAAGGTTTACTAGCATTTTTTGGCGGTCATTGTTTACTTTGATGGGAACCAAGTTGAGTATGAGCACTTCCAATCATCCTCAGACAGACGGGCAGAGTGAGAGGCTCAACAGAACTCTGCAAGAGGTGCTCAGGAATTTCACTATGGAAGGCCCTTCAGAGTGGGACAGGAAGCTGCGAGGATTGGAGTTTGCCTACCACAACAGCATGTAGGGATTGACCAAGCAGTCACCATTTGCTATGGTTTATGGGCGAGAAGTATATCATCAGGGAACATCTTGTTGGAGAAGGCCAAGGAGACTCAGGTTCCTACTACACAAGCGTTTATGGAGCATATGGCCAAGACTTAAGACATGGCGAAGACGTGTATTCGGAAGGCACATGAGGAGCAGGTCAACCATGCTAACAAGCACAGGAGGGAAGTGACATTTGATGTGGGCGACAAAGTACTCTTGTCAACAGAGAATCTACCGTTCACGGGCAAGAGGAAACTGCGGGCACGGTTCACTGGTCCCTTTCTGGTGCTCAAGCAAATGAATCCAGTGACCTACAAGTTGGAACTTCCTTCAGGCTGGCGTATCCATGATGTATTCCATGCCAGTTGTTTGCGGCCATACGTTGACCCGAATGAAGGACATCCAGGACGACTACCTACACCGCCACCACCGGTCGAGATCAATGATGTATTGGAGTATGAAGTGGAGGCGATTGTCGGCGATCGACGAGTCAAGCGAGGTCAACGACTTATTCAAGAGTATCTGGTCAAGTGGAAGGGCTACCATGCGGACGACAACACTTGGGAGCCAGAAGCCAACTTAACTCATTGTAAGAGTAAGTTGAGACGTTATTTGCAGAATGCGTCGAGGACGTCGCATCTTGAGGAGGGGGATGATGTAAGGTCATAAGTTTATAAAGTGCATTTTTGAGTTTGGTGAAAGTATGTTTTGATTGTCTAGTAGTGTAGAGTGCATTTTTGTGGTCATTTTGATATAAAGTTCATCGAATTTGGTTAAGTATTGAGAGAGTTATGGATTTCCAAAGTTTAATTAGTTTTGAGGTCGGTTGACGACTGTCCTTAATTCGCAGTGAGCGCGACCGTCGAATTAACCGACAGCGTTGAGCAATCTGGCCTGTTAGAGTGAATTTGAACCTTCACGTAAGTTCGGCTGACGCGGAGTGCCGACTAGGTTGATTTACCTAGAAGTTTCGGATTAGCCTAGCGCGTCTAAAGTTAGTGTATTCTAGATATTTGGATGCATGCATGTGGACGTCAAATCGGCCCGACACGTCAGATGAGACTAATCTGGCTTTCTCACAAATCTTCTAGAAAGGACAATTTGACAAACACTTAGGAGAATTCGCTGCTAAGCTGCCCTCCCGCCTAGGGGCGAGCGGCCGTCGTAGAAAACTATAAATAGACATAACTTCTTTGTTTCTTATGAGTTTTCACTTCTGTAAATTTCTACGAGTTTGTAATGACAAGGCCTTTTTATCCTACATCATCTGTGAGCAGTTTCTTGCTACTCAAAATGTTGAGTAATTTTCCTAAGCTTTGTTAGTGATATGCCGCTGCACTCTCTAGTATGATTGCAACTAGTTTCTTTCCTCGTGAATCACTACGCTTCCACTAGGGCACTCTGCCCCTTTCAGGTGATAGGTCTCTGCATAATAAATTCTGAAAATTTACCTAGCTGTATTCCATGAGTAGTCAGTCATTTAGAGTCCAAGTTTGCTCAATTTGGAGCATTGGTGAGAGAAATATGATGCACTGAGTAGAAGGGGGTCAGGCTGCTGGCATTCTTAGGGCAGAATATGCCTTCTGACATTGTGCCTTCTCCTGAACTTGGAATGCTCTGAAACTCAAGACTCTGGTAGAGCATCTTACAACGCCCATTTTAATTATTACCTAGCAGATTTTGGAGAAGTATAGAAGAACTTATGATTTTCAGAAGTTTCCGCACAGATTGGGAGGAGTGCCTACTCTCTCAGCTCTCAACGACACTCCAGACATTATATTTCTCTCAAATTTGGTAGACATCTTCGACGCGGTCTGTCTGGCATTGGAATTTTCAGATCTGGAGCAGTTTTGTGGACGCTATGAAGTTTTGAATTCGTGGCAGATTCTGGGCCAACTTGTACAATTTTTTTTATCATCAAGGAGTAGGCTAGCCAATAAGGTCACATCACCCACGACCTTGCCTAGTCTACCTTACATGTGTAGCACCTGACTTGGCACCTTTAACTAGTCCTCTTCACATGTGTGGCATCTGACTTGAAGTTGTTGACTAGTCTACTCCACATGTGTACGACCTGACTTGACGCGCCGAGACGTCGCTTTTTTTATCGGGGGGGTGATGTAGTGATTTGAGTTATAATATACTAGTTTGCATATATTTTAATACTTTTGAATATATTTGGAGTAGTATTGTGTGGAGTCAAGTGTGAATAGATACTCTATTGACTTGGTTCATGTCCTTTGAACCTTCTAAGGCATTTTCGAAGTTAGAGGAAGGACCTAGAAGAACTCCATGTGGCAAAAGTCAAATGTGCCATTTTTAGGTCAGAAGGACATGTGTACATTATTCTAGAAAGAGGTGGCAAGTTTTGGGATGTGTTGGGTGCCAACACATCAACATGCACCTTCCTAGAAATTACTTATGTAGCAAGTACATAAACAAGAGCTAGAACATAGAAAGATGGCAGAATCACTCTTGTACATGCCAAATTCCAGAAATATATCACCTTTCAAGAAGTCATCTCTCTTTCAAGAAGCTACCATTTGTGCTCAAAGATCCTTGTCTTGAATAGATAAAGCATTCTATTGTACTATGTACTTTATCTATCTGTTTCATTACATTGAGGTTGGCCCATTTTTGGCCGTCCTGCACTTACGCTGCAAGTGAGGAGATCAACACTTAGTGTTTTCACACGAGCTCTGCTCTCTCTCAGTTCCTGTTTCAAAACTTGGAATCTTTTGCAAAAAAAGTTTTTATGCTACTCATTTTGTCTTACAGTAGGACAGAAGCGTCTTACTTCTAAGCTCGTTTTCACTCAAGTTGAAGGATGCACAAAGTGAACAAATTCTAGTCTACAAAAAACACGTCTAAGCAGATCAACACACAACACCAGGTTTTTGAGAAAATTGCCCACTTGGGCGTTTGCATAACTTCCACAAAGTCACAGCTTACAAACTCTGAACCTATAGCATCTTGCCAGCCCGACTTGGGCTCTTCACCCAATGTCGCGCCTAACAATTGTTCATTGCTGGCTGGGCTTACTCAGTTCTCTACTAAGGGCCTTTTCTTGCTAACTTTGCTCTTGCTTTTCAGCAATTCGTCAATAAAGACTTCTGTGAACTTGGAATCTAACACAACACTCATCATGTTATGTGCTCTTTGCGCGCTTGTGTGGTGTTTTGATTTGTATCTGTGCTAGATCTCCTAGCAAATCCTATATGCCAACTCTCTACTTCTTTCAAGCGGAATCCACTTAATGAAAATTCCAGAGTCCCAACTTTCTTATTACACTGAGAGGAAGTTAGTAAGCGTCGACATAAGCGTGTCTTTTTGGGCTCTTTGCGGCCTTGGGAACTCCTTCTCCTTCGCGCCTTTTCTTTCTCTTTTCTTCTCCTTCTTTCTCCTTCGCTCCTCTCTGGCACATGTGTAAGGCAAGAATGAGGTAGATTTGTGGGGGGCTCGTGGCTATCTCAAGCACCATGCATGCGTCTCTCTCTCGAGAGTGTCGAGGCTTAGTCATTACCTCTGCACGCATGAGCTCCATGCAAATATCGCTTGTGACAACTTAAGTTATTCAACCTCACTTGGCATGCGTGCACGTCTCGTGACAATTGCGTGTGACAACTTAAGCTCTCGGTCATCGTGCACGCCTATGTGGCCGTTGAGCCTATGTCCCTCTGAGGTGGCAGCTCTGTCGTGACTGCTCCATCACAGGTCTATGGCTGAGGTGGCGTGCCTTTCACCTCAGCCCGACTCGGCACTTGCCAGCATGGCTGCTCAGTAAACTTTGCCTTACTTGGCAGCTGATGGTGTGGACCATTTGCAGGTCTTAGCAGGGTCAGCTTTCCAGGCTCCAGCTAACTTGGCTGTTAATTCCCACCCATCACTGAGTGTCGGTTTTGTCCCGTCGCAGTCACCCTCTCGTGTGACTTGACTTTGACTTTCAAACGCTGACTTGCACAGATCAGCAATTTATTCAGCAAGTCAACGCTGACCTTCCGTACCTGGGCGGCCGTGGCTTGCGCCACGCGTGCTGCGCCGTCAGACTGATAGAAGTCGCGACATGGAAATTATGTTCTTCGTTTTTCCACAATTTGCAATCAAAGGCGGGAATTTGGATTGACCGACTTTGGTCAGACATGTATGGACGGGAGCCCGTGTGCTTGGTAACCATCGAGATCAATCGAGATACGGCATGACATCAACATCATTGCACGTAAAAGAATCAAGATACTACAACGAGTACCTGCGAATCTAGCCTGATGACCACGAATGACGACTATGCCTAAGAATGGACAAGCAAGGAAGCTGCGTGGAAGTGCGGTCGGTGTTGCAGCGTGCTCGACACTGGATCCTCTGGAGTCTGGAGTCTGGAGTCTGGAGTCTGTACTCTGGAGTCTGGACTCTGGAGTCTGGAGTCTGGAGTCTGGACTCTGGAGCCTGGAGCACTCTGCAAATTGCTGTGCTCAAGGTGCCCAGAAAATTTTGAGCTTTGCGCGGGCTGTTTTTCGCCGAGGAGGGGGGCCCTTCATTTACTAGGTCGGATTGAAACTAGTGGCAACATTCACGTGATAATATTCTCTTATCACTTCCCTTATTTTCTGTACGGTTGCAGAACGCGCTGGAACGCGGGCACGGTTAAAGCCATGCCTGCACTGAAGGTTATAAATTTATAATATACACTATAGAGAGTAGTCGTGACATCATCCGCACGGAGGACGGCCCCCATTCGGCACGCCTTGAGGGAACGTGCGTTCGTTACAGTTAGTTGCGCGTCACGCTTTGCTTGTCACGACAAGGCCGCCCGAAACCGTACGTTGGAGCTCGCACAAGCTTGCGTCGGATGCACGCCAGGTGCACGTACTCTATCATACTAATTTGTACTGCATAGAGCACGAAAGCTTCGAGACAAACTTACTCGGCATCGAAACAGACCGCTCTGCTATATGGGCACTTCAGCTCGGCCCCAGGCACGCTGCAAAAGGATGGCAAATATGGGCAAATATATCGTGGGCGCTCGACGATGATCATCAGCTCGCATTCTTGGCAAAATCTGTCAACGTTTGATAAATGAGGAGGCACAACAATATGTGAACTCGAGATTCGAGACTGTATGAAACTCTCATATTGTGTGTAAAGCTCAATGAGATTGGTTTTGCCTCGTCAAGTGAGGGGCTCGATGTCTCCGAAAACTGTTGTGTAGTACGTGTGAGTTGAAACAGGGGCTTATATGCAAATGGAAGCTAATGGGGATCATCGCGCTGCTCCAGCTCCGCAAGACTTTTTTGAGTTCATACCAGATACAATATGTTACAAAATCATGACTCATCTCGCTCACACAAAGAGTGCGTGCTGCTTTCGAGCGGCCTGCAAAAGGTTCCAGGTGAGAAGACAAAATTGCTCATTGAAGCTTTTAGCCGTTACAAATCTGCTTTAGCCTCTGTGGTAGCATTCTTGTCCTTGGTGTGAGCATTCATGGAACCATGCACAGGACGCTAATTGTTTCTACGAGAGCCTGTGACGACCACTACATTTTCGGTTCCTTATTCTCAGTAATGTGTGTGAATAACCTGCTGAACTCCTACTATCGTGTAATTATCCTTAGCCAGGCAGACTATACGCGTTCATATAGCTGAAGGGCTCTGCCAGCCCTCAAGGAATTGTGTGGACCTCGTGATGGGAGTACCATCCGGCACCTGTCTCTGCAAGCATGCATTTGCATCGTGGTTGGCACCTAAATAGCCGAGAATTGGCCGTGTCGGAGGAGTGAGAAAGCTGAGTATCAGAGAACGAGAATCTAAAGCCTCCTGCAGGACCTAAATTGGGTTTTTGGTAAACAGTAGCTCTCTCAGGGATGAAAAGCGAGAGCGCCCTTGTGCTCTTGCAAATAGATCTTTGCAAAACCCCTGAGATTGATGCCATGTACCTGCCAGGCTATTTGTCTTTGTTGTAAGTTCCTGAAGCAACTGAGGCCCTGAAAGTGCTCAACTACCGCCAGGGAGCAATCACCATGAGCAGCAGCAACTGCTAGTGCTCAGGACTAGTGAAGCTAAGAACATGCCGGAGCATTATCGTTCATGGGGTCTTAAGTCTCAAAGAGAAGTTTAACCTACTTTCCTCTGTCAGTCCCTCAGTCCCCATCAGTGCTGTTCCCCAAAGGCTCCCGCGTACGAAGGGAGACAGACTGCGTGCTTTGCGGGGTACAGTCGGTCAGCAAGGGTAAGTCAAAGAGTGTGCAAATGTTGGCAGAGGCTGCACACTCAAGCAGGCTTGCTGGAACTCAGCCGCGCTTGACTGCAATTGAGCAAAGCTGACAGCACCTTGCCTGAAAATGGGTCTCTCTGAGTATATAGGCGACCAGCAGAGGAGACGCTGAGCGGCGAGGGGGCCTGGTATCGCTGGTTGTATGTATGTGCGTGTGCGTGTGCATGTGTGCATATGTGCATGTGTGTGTTGCGGGTGGCATGGGCGTGGGAGCGCGCGCGCAGGAGCTGGGCGAGCGGCTGGACACGGTGGTGTTCCACGCGCCCGACTTCGGGCCCTCGCTGCGGCGGGGGAGCGCCTCGCGCGACGCGGAGACCGTCATCACGCGCGTGGTGCTCAGCACGGCGCACGTGCGCTACCTCCACGTGGAGAACGCGCGCCGCGCGCCCAAGTTCCAGGTGAGGGCGCCCGCGCTCGCGAGCGGGAGCGGGACCGGGAGCACGCACGCATGCTTGCTTGGTCGTTCCCCCCCGGGAGGTCGTCCTTGCAGGCAGGAGAGGCAGGTCTTTGGCCCCCCAACGCGCAAACAGAAAGCATGCGCGCATCACATTCAGAGCCCCCCCCGACAACGGACA